>JAZHYW010027295.1:0-96767 GCA_037355805.1 Ixodes ricinus | reverse complement strand
GAATAATTTCAAATGTTCAGCTTTGGTCCGATTCGCGAAAGTTTGAGCCCGCGAAAATTAAGTCGTTTACAGGAAGCACATCCTCAACTCCATAAACTAGCCTACGAAACTTACGTTCGCCCAAAACTTGATTATGCTTCACCAATCTGGAACCCCCATCAGGTCTACTTAATTAAACGTATAGAAGCCGTCCAAAACCGAGCGATACGTTTAATAACATCGAGTTATTCCTTTGATATAAGTGTTTCTACTCTAAAAAGTCGATGTTCTCTCCCTCTACTCGAAAACCGCCGTAAAATCGCTCTTCTGTGCCTCATCCATAAGCTCTACTATCACGATACTAATACACCTTTTCTTGAGCCTCCTAACAGATATTCCCATCAAACCACTACAGCGAAAATTTCAAGCACCTAACCGATAAAACTCCACTGTCCCGCGAGGCATCCGCGATTGGAACGACCTCCCCAGCACCATAGTCGACATTAGTGACACCGGCCTGTTCCGTGAGGCAATTTCCACATTGTTTTCATAGTTGGCTGCTTTTAGTTCTTAGCGAGTGCTTACATAGACGATTTGTAGGTGATTATTGACCTAATGTTTTCCTGTGTGGATTTTCTCTTCTGTTTTTCCTAGCGTGTACAAATTTATAATTGATGTTTTTTTTGGTTCGTGCAGTGTTCTGTATTTTCTATTTTATATTCCTTGCTCCCCATTATGTAATGCCCATCGGGCCTTTAAGGGTTGAATAAATGAAATGAAAAAATAAAAAGCTATATAATACTCGTTTCACTGTTGAAATAGTGCCTATCGCCAAAGAAACGCGGAAAATATATTCTCACTTTTGCGGTTCAAACCGGTTCGAACCGGTTCGAACCGTTTCGAACCGTTATTTTTTGCTCCCCGGAACTGAACCGGAGCTGAACCGAAAGCCGTGAACCCGAACCGGAACCGAACGGATAAAAATTTCGGTTCGACACCCTGTTCCTTCCTCCGTCTGTTTCCACGCTTGACGACTAGCTGCAGATGAATTGAAAGGAAACAGCAGATTATTGCGTCACAAATAATCACCGAGCAGGAAGCAGCCTTGTGCTATCTGTTCAATGACATAATTATGTTTCCCTCCAAAAGAGCCGCGAGACGGCTGCCCGTCTACTGTAACTGTTTTTAGACTTGCCACCCACGATCGGTGTCGTCACTTCTTTACATTAAAGCCGTCAATACATAATTTTGTGCTACCCTACCCTCGGCAACCATATTATTTCGATCTCTGGTTTTTGTTTTGGAGTCAAATAACAAGTTTATAAAGAGAGCCACTTGACACTCAGATGTGTAAACATCAGAAGTAACCGGGCCGGGCCCGGTTTGTTATTGATGTCCGCGAGTAGGACCAGTAACTTGCTTCTAGCAAAATGTACCTGTTTCAATAATATTCTTAAAAGGAACCAGTATAGGTATTACGCCTCAGACGTTTAAAGTTATTTCTAAGTTATCAATCCAAGAGTTGAAATGTAACTTCTAAGGCGAGCTAGGTCAGTGAAACCACCATAGAGAGTTGACAACGGAAGCAAATTTTCGACAGAAACAAACAAACGAACGATTCGTGACACATACCGTACATATATATTTTGCAAGAAGCCTTTTTGTCTGTTCATTTATCTGTTTATTTTGTAAAATGTAACTGTGGTTGCGGAAATCTTGAGCTTTTGGCACATTCTTCAGTTCTGTTGTCTCTCTTTGAGAAGGAACTTGTTATGAGTATGTCAGTTTCGAAACCTTTGAAGCAACTTGTACTCGGGAGTATCAAGAGCCATATGTGTTCGCGTTCGTGCGCTTTCTTTTTTTATTATTATTTACGCTTGCCAGCTTGTACGTATTTGTGCGACTGTGTGACATCCGTCGTGTGCACGCTCGTTGTTGCTCCGTGCATGCTACAAAGCGCGTATGTTTCTAGTCAATCTGATTGCGACATCCCAAGAAAATGGGACCGAGACACCTCTCGTTTCAGGCAGGGAGGCTTCTTTGGCTTTCTTTGCATCCCGCCCGACGCGATGTATGTCTGCCCATTCTTCTTGGCCTTGTATGTGCAAGCCGAAGAATCCCTGAACACGATCAATGGTGTTCTTGCAGAACCATTCATTCCTGGGAGGACTGTCCGTCCACCCGTTCAATATATGTTTATGTTTAGCGCCGTCCTGCGCATTTCTTTCTTTCTTTATTTTTCTGGCTCACGCTTCATTGGTTCTGCCTAGGGGAGTGACAGAGAAAAATAAAAAGGCGAGAGAAAAATGCTTCTTCGGAGTCCTTTGAAAAAGCCGAGCACCTTATATGTTAGAGCCCAGTGCCTCGTATTTTGTACATTACTTTTTTGTTTAGCAGCTGGGCCTCTGCTTAGAATGAATTTTGCTGTATTATCAAGCACACTTTTCATATAAGATTCAGAAAATGGAGTTGATTAAAAA
Organism: Ixodes ricinus; assembly: GCA_037355805.1. NCBI lineage: Eukaryota > Metazoa > Arthropoda > Arachnida > Ixodida > Ixodidae > Ixodes > Ixodes ricinus. Next base: position 94,308 of record JAZHYW010027295.1, on the reverse strand, counting down.
GAGCCAACTGAACGCCGAGCAGTCCAAAACATCCCAAACGTTCCTCCGTACCCTCTCGCCCTCTAGGTTCGTAAAAGTACAAAATGAAAAGTGCAATACGGGACATTTAGCTTCACATTGAATAGAAGCAGGACAGTGATGCATTAATTTCCTAAAAGAAACTTAAATTCATCAAAATCCCGACTAAAAAATAATTACATTACTCAGTGATGTACCTCTCGTTGCTTTTCACAATACACGTAAAAAGCTTTCTTAGTTTTAAAGCTGCCAGGTTTCTTTCTTTAGCACAGCGATAACAAATACTATGTAAAATGTAGATGGTTGACCGTGGCACAGGCATTTGCGGAGATGATAATATAATTAACGCAAAGGCGCAAGCGAGCTGGACAAAATTAACGATGATAATAATCCCCGGAGAAGGGAAACGAGTAGGACAAAGGACAACAACAAATTCCCCTTGTTTCCCTTCTCCAGAAATTATTACCGTTATTTGTGGCAAGTCGGTTGAACGACACAAGCTCTCAAAAGTGGAAACTATAGTCGGTGACACGCTAACTCCTCCCACCTGTTTCCACTTTAGCAGAAAGCACGGTGGAGAGGAGGTCGCCTTCTCTCCATCATTCGCTCTGCTATAAAGTGGAAAGGGGTTGGAGGAGCTGTCCCCGAACTGACAACAACAGTCACTATTTCACTTCTGGCACCTAGTCACGGTGAGCAATCCGCGAATTTCATTGCATTCACTTTCATCAATATACAAGCTAAAGGCCTACTCCCTAACGGCGTTGGCAAATGTTTCGTGAGCCTAAATATATTTGGTCAAAAATACCGTATTGTGGGCGTTACCTTTTTTTTTTTTTCTTCTAGATTCCGAGCTATGATTATCACTGCCGTTTCGCTGTGTGCCGGAAGAGCTATAACAGGCTGGGCTTGGAACTGCAGTTTCACTTCATTTCATTTCATTTATTTACTCTCAATGCCGAAGCATTACAGAGAGGAGTGGGCGAAATAAACACACAAATCATAATAAACGTCAACATAAACACAACAGCAGGGTTACAAAAAATGGTTGCAGATCGCAGATTTGAAGCGGACGGCGTCGGTGATCAGGGCGATGGAGGCGGGGAGGTGGTTCCAGTCGACGCAAGTTTTGGGAATGAAGGAGTATAAATGTAAATTAGTGCGGCTGCTTGTAACGCCAACCTTGTACTGGTGGTCGCTGCGGGAGGAAATATACGATGGTGGCTTATTTGCAGTTGCTACACAAGCAACTGCAAATAAGCAAATACATAAAGTAGCACAAAAACTACAAAACACCGTGTATAGTATGTAAAAAGAAAAAAATATTACACGACGCAACAACCACGACCGTTTAAAATAAAAATAATCAGGAAGGATTTAGGAAACACATTTTTGGTTGCTTCCTGAAGGTATGCCGAGAGGAAGAACGGTCCTATTGTCCTATTGTGTTACTCAAGCCAGGGAAAATTTTCAGGCGACGTAGAAACTACAGTACTGCGACCTTGTTACCTAGCAGGTTTTTTTATTACCATGCATTTATTTTACCCCTTTAATTTTAGTTTTGTTTTTTACTTCACCACTGCATAACTATGCGAATCGCCTATATCCTGGCGTCGGCCACAGCAGCGCGGTAGGTACGGCAGACGTGCTGTAGAGGCTTTTTTTTCTGTTTCTGTCGTTTTCACTCACGTGGGTTCAGTATGTGGTTTGCGGGGCGAAAAAATAATAAAACCCTTCAAGCTGGATTATGCGAGAAAATACAGGTGAGGCAAAACAGGAATGTGTGACAATCACGCATTTTTCGTAAACACCTTTCACAGGCGTGAAGAGATCAAAGCGAGGTTTTACCGCATACCAGAAGTGACGACATTCAAGATGGCTGCGCCCTTGTGGAAAAAACAAAAAAACTGTATACACCTGCATTCCAGCCGGCGAGTCGACAGAAACTCTCTAATCACTGACAGAATAAGAACGGCAGAGAGGAGCTTCACTTGTCCCGCCCTCATCGCTAGCTTCCTACCTTCGGCAATCCTTCGGCGTCCCGGGAGCCTCGAGCGAGCACGCGCAGCCTTGGCAAGGCGACAGGCAACGGGCGCGTACGGCCCAACGTTCTGACACCCCGACAAAAGGGACGCCTGTGGCCGCTCGTCGGGGGATTCCATAGCCACTAACTTAGGCCCGTGGCTAAAACACAATCCTAAAGCAAATTCCCTTTCTTTCTAAATTGTGCACCCACGAAACAACAAAAAAAAAACATACAAAACACCTCACATATTTTTATAAGCGCTCTGGCGTACGTTTCACACCTCTGTGTTCCTTCATGAATTCCAGCAGTTCGAAAGTTTGAGTGAAACTATTTCTTTACTTGACATGCGCCCATATTTTGAGCAAGTAATTGCAGCCTGCAACACTACTACACCAACTCTTTCAGCTTCCGTGGCTTTCAATCGGGATCCGGCCGGGACGAAACTAATTAAGGCCGAGAGAAGGGGCCGGGTAGGGTTATTAAATCCGGCACCTCGCTCAGTTCCCGTGATTGAAAACGTTATAGATTTGTTTCTGAGAATACTGGAAATGCTACGCATACCTATTATAATAAGGATTACTGCGCAGGCGAGCGGATGAACGATTATAGCGAAAAACAAAAGAAACCCTCGAGACTGGGGGAAAAGTTGGAACAATGCAACACCGTCTCAAAAAGAGGCGGTGTCGTGTTGTCTAAAACTTTATTTCCCTCATCCCAATTTTTTTAAAGCCTGAAATGTTTCTTAACGTTACCTCCCAATCCCAAAATTTTGCCCGTCCGCCCGTCCTTCCGCGCATTTCCCGCTCCATTTAGCGAAGAAATTGATATCACGAGACTTAGCTAAGCGCGAATTCAGTTTCTCAGCTACATTTAGCGGGAAAAGTAATCTCACGTGACCTGACGTCACGGGACGCACACCTACTCAGTTTCCCGGCAAAATTTAGCGGAAAAATTGACGTCATGTGACCTGTACACCAATTCGGTTTCCCCGCTAAATTTGGCTGGAAAAAGTTGCCTCATGTGACATACACCTTGGGAAAATTGACGGCACGTGGCCCGTATGTCAATTCAGTTTCCCTGCTAAATTTATCGGGACAGTCCACGTCTTGAGGCCAAAACATCAGTTCAGTTTCCCCACTAAATTTAGCGGGAGACTGACGTCACGTGACCCGCACACCAACTCAGTTATCCGCTAAATATGGCACGAAAATTCACGTCTTGCAAACTAGACACCAGTCCAGTTTCCCGGCTAAATTTAGCGGTGGAAATCGACGTCACGTGACCTGCCGTCACGTGACCTATACGTGGTCACGTCACCTGCCGTCAGGTGACCATACAGCCATTCAGTTTCTCCGCTAAATTTAGCGGGAAAATATACGTCACGGGACACACCGATTCCCTCACCAATTCTCTATAATGCATTTTATGCATTATAAGACTTTAAAAGTAAAGGTCAAGGTCAATTTCTTTTTTTTTGTCAGATACTTATTTTCGGAAACTGTCATTTCACAATAAGGAGTTCCAATAGATCTTTCCGGTTACTCCGATAACGATGCCTGATACTCCGCCAACGCCTTTGCGCGTGCCACGTATTGTTATCGGGTACCGTTATCGACAACGACTAAAACAAATCTTCAAAAAGTTATTTAAAAAAAAAGAAAAACAGTGCGCTATATTGCGGATGTTTCGTATACGGACCACAGAACCTTTGTTTACAAAATTTAGCATATATTCTGTTGTGATCATGTACGAATACCGTTTACTTCATGCGATTCGTTTTTCATCTGAGGCATTTTCTATATTTTTTTACATTATTTCGGGACTTAAAATGAACAAAAGTAATGTTAACACACGCCTTACTGAGACACATGTGCTTCCTCAATCTCGCACAAGCACATAGCTTTCAGTCACTACATTATAATGTACCATGCTTATTACACAAGTATATTACAAACAACATAAATATATACACGTTAAAACAAAAAGTCTTCCGCTTGTACTCATGTGTAGCTTCGCGCAATGGGATTTGGAATTACATGGTTTTGTTGTGATTAAAAAGAAATCTTAATGTAACATCTGGTTTTAAGTGTCAAAAGCTGCTGCTAATGTAAAAAATATCCCAGAACCAGTCAAGCTGTCTTTTAACGGGTATTTGTCTGGCGATCCATCCAGATTTCTGAAAAATAAATATTTGATTTGACTTGATTTGAGTTATCGAAACCGTCTAGTAAAACTCCCTATTGACAGATTTAAAGTTGATATCGGTGTTGGATGCTATTCTAAGATTCCTGTGCCCACTGTGCTGCGTGCTGAGCTTCATGTGACTTGTCAACATGCAAGCTCCATATCCTGGCTCGCAGTGCCAGAAACTTAATGTAAAAATTTAGTTTAACAAGCACGATATTTATTTAGAATATTTAGAAATCTAAAATACGCATTTCTATAGGGGAGGAAATGTACGAAAAAAAAAAAACTTTCAGCCTTTCCACTGTGGTGAAGAAGGAAGACCAGCGAAGCTGTACTATGGTGGGAATAAAGTAATGGCCGGCCGCAAGTCGGCCGGCCATTGTCTGGTTGTTGCCGTCGTTCATAGATGGCGGTAGCTGTCCTGAGTTCTGTGTCATCAAGTCATTTGAGGACGGACACGATCCTAGGGAAACTAACCCTTAACAGCTCCGCTGTAAAAACTGACACGAAAAAGGGGACAAGACGACGCGATACGGGAGAGAAGTCATCATACAGTGTGACGTCATCAACGTCTCATGATCAGTTGGCGTGATAAAGCATCAGTCTACAAGCCTAGGTCATTTGTACGACCCCATGATCTATTGTTTTTGCAGGAAGTTTGTCAGAAATAACCAGACCGGATTGCGAGCTCTTGTTTTTATTGTTTTGGTAATGGGAATCAGATTCTCTTTCATGATGACTGCAGTGAAGAATAGAGGACGTACGTCGATGGCGTACGTTCTTAGTTGTTTTGTGTGACCGCTATTTTAAGAAACATTAGTCAACCTCATTCTTAAACTTGCAATATTTTCCTAGAAATCTAAGAACTGTGATGCAATATTTGCGTGCGTCAATCCAGTCAAAACGTACAAGATCCTCTTATATGTATAAGTTAAAAGTATTGAAACCGGAATTGATTCTTTAGATTCGTGATCTAGGTTCAAACACTTTCCTGCCGAAAAATGTACCATTGTTCGGGCACAAATCGAGGTTTCAAATTAGTTATTAGCAGCACAGAGATTTTTATTACTTCGTTTTGCATCTTGAAATTTATTGAAACCAAAATGCGCGCTCGAGCAGCGGGGAGTTATACTATATAGCCTCTCATCTGGTAGTTTGTTAACTATCTGTTTTATATGCGACAGCAAATGTCCCACTATAGGCTAATATCTTCCTCGTTCAAGTGTTTTTGTATACTATTTGTTCTTAACGCCGCGCGTTGTATGACAGTAATTCGTTTATTAAAAGGTTAATAAAAGTCCCAAAAATACCGGAAAAGTATTTAAACAAGCCTTTAAGACCTTTTTTTCTTCTTCACATTCAACACACCAGAAGAGACTTAACATTAAACCTACTGAGCTAATAAATATGACATGTGATACCGTGAACGTTAGGCTTTGATTATAACAAGCGTGTGCATATACAGTATATATATACATACATATGTGTATATATACACATATGTGTGTGTGTGTATATATGTGTGTGTGTGTGTGTGTGTGTGTGTGTGTGTGTGTGCCTGTGTGTGTGTGTGTGCGTGTGTGTGTGTGTGTGTTGTGTGTTTGCGTAAAAAATACCTACATTTTTTAAAATTGTGTAAGTAGATGCATGTAATTAACTATGTCGTCATGTTCCTGAGGTTGTTGACTCCGGAATGTGCCTGTGTAGCGTATTGCGCGTACTCCGAGCAATTGCACCGCTTGCTGCGCAGCGTGCGTATTGCTGCAATCTATAACCGGATTGAGAAACTACCGAATGTTTTGCTTAACTACCGAATTGCGTCGTGCCGAGCCCGGACATCGATTCCAGGCATTTGTTAGCGCGGTCTATTGTGAAACGGGTGATCCACTTCGTCGGCGATATCCGTCAGGGCGTCTTGTAAGTGTTTACGAGATCATGTCTTCCGAGGATAGAATTGCAAACTATAAATGGTGAACAACACTTCGGTAGGACAGTGGAAATTTTGACAAAATGGTTAAACAGGTTTTCGAGAAAAAAGAAAACAATAAAAACAGGGTGATAAAAACGACAAAGGCCAAAGAAGAGCACCCAGACTTATGCGAAGAGTGGTTGGAATCGCCGAGAAGAGTGAGATGAGAGCGCACGGAGACGTCAGAACGCGGATCTGGGATCGGAAGGATTAGTGAGTAGCGTTAAAAACGTGTTAAAAAGCGAAACACCGGCGTCCGGCGTTTGGCTTTCGCATTCGAACGCGTTTAACTGTTTAACTATACTTCGTTTCAGCTTCCGTCCGAGCGCAGCCAAAGGCTGAGGGACGGTTCGCAACTTCGAGGAGAGCATTCCTACGCACCACAAAGTAGTCCGCAAAAGTAATTTTTTTTTAATAACTGTTTTGTGCGTAAACATTGCACAATATTCCAGATGTGTACTGCTGAGAATGATTTGCAACTAAAGGAATTAAATATCTGAAGTTTATGTTTTTATTAATATATGTAAATGCATGTGGTTTGGTGAAAACACGTACATCCGCTGGCAACACGGCGGCAGCGCTCGGTTTTTCTGTGTGATTTCGGCGATTTCGTTCCCGTAATGGCCGAATCATGTGCTTCGCTGCTTTCCTCACCGAGTCGCTTCAAAACGTCCTTTCGCAAAGGCACGTTTGGGCGTCAGGCGCGAGAGGCCGGGATGAATGCCTACTTTCAAATTTGACAGGAGACTCCGGCCGCGTCGTACCGCAAATGCGTTTTAAACAAAACAAAAATAAAAAGCGTCCGGGCCACTACAATTCACTGATACGCGGCGAAATCAGGGCGCCCCTTTACCTGCCGATCACATTGAACGCCGAAAAGCTGGTGGAAAGGACTGCGCCTCGAGCCCTGGTATATCCAGACAATACAAGGAAACATCAACGGCCGGGTCATCGAGAACCTTCCAACGTGTGCTTACATCTCGAAACTATGCCGAACAGGTGGAAAGCTCGGACACAGACGCCAGCGACCAGCTTACGTACTGACATCCCCTGTGACTAAATTTCAGAACGTGAAAGGGCACTTTTTAAACCTGTAGCAGACGATACCGTTGATACACCCGTAGCAGACGAAATACCCGGCGAGCGCGGGCGGCGCGGACGACCAGCGGCGCAGCGGAGTGATACAAAAGTGCAGGCGAGATCGCGTGACCTATTGCCGGCGTGTGATTGGCGCCGGCCACACGTAGCTTTGGCTGCGCTCGGACGGAAGCTGAAACGAAGTATAGTGCACTGGAGACAAATGCAGCCTTTGTCTCCATTTCTCTCGTCGAACGCGTTAGAACGCGGAACACCGGCATCCGGCGATTGGCTCTCGCATTCGAACGCGTTCGACGAGTGCAGTGGAGTGGAGACAAAGGCAGCCTTTGTCTCCGTTTCACCCGTCGAACGCGTTAAAACGTTACACACCGGTGTCCGGCGTTTGGCTCTCGCATTGGGCGCGTTCAGTAGCGGCTCCCTCAGCTCCGAACGGAGTGACTCGAGTCGGACTTCTCGGAGCACCTACTGAACGGCAAAAAAAAAAAAAAACGCAGCTCCTTAGCTGCTTCTACACAGTTTCCGCTTCCTCCTCTGTGCCAGACAGTCTCCGAATAAAAGGGAAGCAGACGACGCCGAGCACGATCGCTTTTATTTGACTCCGGTATTGAAGAAGTCTTGACAAGTTCGTTAAAGAAAAACGCGAGTGGCTGTACACATACGCGCTGCTGTTCGAAGCGTTCCAGCGCGATCGAGCCTCTTCGCAGGGCGGTGCAAAGAAGCTGCTACTGTTATAAATACCCAGAAAAACGTCGTCAACACGCAAAATTTGGAGCTCGGCGAATCTACACCGCTGGTTACGATACTTTTATACGGGCATACGTTTGTTCTGCCCTTCGTTACGAACTTCCTATAAAATATATTCGCATACACACGGGAAGTTCGGCCGCGCTCGGCGATCGAAGGTTTTGTCGGCGGAAGCGAGCGGCAGCCAACGTCTCGTACTTGCATACACCCCGATTTAGCTACGCAAACAAAACATTAATCGGGATCATGCTCTGCGTGAATGTTCAACTGGTCACCAAAGTCGCGTTCCATAACCTGCCTTGCTCTGTTCAGCACGAACAGGTCGATCGTCGATATTCACTGAGTTTCCGTGCAACGGCAATCGAAAACACGGCGTCAAATGAACGTTTACATTGTTTATTAGCGTATCCGAGACCAACAAAATACGCTCCAATGCATTTTCCGAAGAGAGCCTGAGCTGGAAAAGAAATTCGAACGCGTTATTCGTCTTACCTTGAGCACTCCTCATTAACAAAAGCGAGCAAATCACAGACGCGCGCCGGAGCCGACGCACAGCTTATCCCACCATTTTGTTTGTTTTTCTCTTTCAGCACCGGAACATCGTCAGCGATGTAGAAATATGTCATACCGCGCTCCTCTCACTCCTCGCGTACCATCTCAAGACTCGGTGCACGAGAGCCCGACTCCGAAGACTCTGAGTAACGTCCACCGGAAGTCGGTTTTTGCCGTCTAGTGGAAGGAGCGCTGACCCCTTGACTCCTGAAGCCGCTACTGAACGCACCCATTCGAACGCGTTCGACGAGTTCAGGTGGAGACAAAGGCAGCCTTTGTCTTCATTTCACTCGTCGAATGCGTTAGAATGTGAAACACCGGCGTCCGGCGTTTGGCTCTCGCATTCGAACGCATTCGACGAGTGCAGTGAAGACAAAGGCAGCCTTTGTCTCATTCTCACTCGTCGAATGCGTTAGAACGCGGAACACCAGCGTCCGGCGTTTGGCTCTCGCATTAGAACGGGTTCGACAACTGCAGTGAAGACAAAGGCAGCCTTTGTCTCCATTTCGCTCGTCGAACGCATTAGAACGCGGAAGACCGGCGTCCTGTGTTTGGCTCTCGCATTCAAATGCGTTCAACGCGTGCAGTGGAGACAAAGAGAGCCTTTGTCTCCATTTCAATCGTCGAACGAGTTAGAACGCGGAACAGCGGCGTTCGGCGTTTGGCTTTCGCATTCGAACTCGTTCAACGCGTGCACTGGAGACAAAGGCAGCCTTTGACTTCGTTCCAGTTGTCGAATGCGTAAGAACGCGGAACACCAGCGTCCGGCGTTTGGCTCTCGCATTGGAACGCGTTCGACAACTGCAGTGAAGACAAAGGCAGCCTTTGTCTCCATTTCACTCGTCGAACGCAGTAAAACGCGGAACACCGGCGTCCTGTGTTTGGCTCTCGCATTCGAATGCGTTCAACGCGTGCAGTGGAGACATATAGATAGCCTTTGTCTCCATTTCAATCGTCGAATGAGTTAGAACGCGGAACACTGGCGTTCGGCGTTTCGGCTTTCGCATTCGAACGCGTTCGACGAGTGCAGTGGAGACAAAGACAGGCATTGTCTTAATTTCCACGTCGAATGTGTTAGAACGCGGAACACCGGCGTCCGGCGTTTGGCTCTCGCATTGGAACACGTTCGACAACTGCAGTGAAGACAAAGGCAGCCTTTGTCTCCACTTCACTCGTCGAACGCAGTAAAACGCGGAACACCGGCGTCCTGTGTTTGGCTCTCGCATTCGAATGCGTTCAACGCGTGCAGTGGAGACAAAGAGAGCCTTTGTCTCCATTTCAATCGTCGAATAAGTCAGAACGCGGAACACTGGTGTTCGGCGTTCGGCTTTCGCATTCGAACGCGTTCGACGAGTGCAGTGGAGACAAAGACAGGCTTTGTCTTAATTTCACACGTTGAATGTGTTAGAACGCGGAACACTGGCGTCCGGCGTTTGGCTCTCGCATCGGCACGCGTTCGACGACTGCAGTGAAGACAAAGGCAGCCTTTGACTTCGTTCCACTCGTCGAATGCGATAGAACGCGGAACAGCAGCGTCCGGCGTTTGGCTCTCGCATTGGAACGGGTTCGACAACTGCAGTGAAGACAGGCAGCCTTTGCCTCCATTTTACTCGTCGAACGCATTAGAACGCGGAACACCGGCGTCCTGTGTTTGGCTCTCGCATTCGAATGCGTTCAACGCGTGCAGTGGAGACAAAGAGAGCCTTTGTCTCTATTTCAATCGTCGAATGAGTCAGAACGCGGAACACTGGGCGTTCGGCGTTCGGCTTTCGCATTCGAACGCGTTCAACGAGTGCAGTGGAGACAAAGGCAGCCTTTGACTTCATTCCACTCGTCGAATGCGTTAGAACGCGGAACACCAGCGTCCGGCGTTTGGCTCTCGCATTGGAACGGGTTCGACAACTGCAGTGAAGACAAAGGCAGCCTTTGTCTCCATTTTACTCGTCGAACGCATTAGAACGCGGAACACCGGCGTCCTGTGTTTGGCTCTCGCATTCGAGTGCGTTCAACGCGTGCAGTGGAGACAAAGAGAGCCTTTGTCTCCATTTCAATCGTCGAACGAGTTAGAACGCGGAACACCGGCGTTCGGCGTTCGGCTTTCGCATTCGAACGCGTTCAACGAGTGCAGTGGAGACAAAGGCAGCCTTTGGCTTCATTCTACTCCTTGAATGCGTTAGAACGCGGAAAACCAGCGTCCGGCGTTTGGTTCTCGCATTAGAACGGGTTCGACAACTGCAGTGAAGACAAAGGCAGCCTTTGTCTCCATTTTACTCGTCGAACGCATTAGAACGCGGAACACCGGCGTCCTGTGTTTGGCTCTCGCATTCGAATGCGTTCAACGCGTGCAGTGGAGACAAAGAGAGCCTTTGTCTCCATTTCAATCGTCGAACGAGTTAGAACGTGGAACACCGGCGTTCGGCGTTCGGCTTTCGCATTCGAACGCGTTCAACGAGTGCAGTGGAGACAAAGGCAGCCTTTGGCTTCATTCTACTCCTTGAATGCGTTAGAATGCGGAAAACCAGCGTCCGGCGTTTGGTTCTCGCATTAGAACAGGTTCGACAACTGCAGTGAAGACAAAGGCAGCCTTTGTCTCCTTTTGCTCGTCGAACGAATTAGAATGCGGAAGACCGGCGTCCTGTGTTTGGCTCTCGCATTCAAATGCGTTCAACGCGTGCAGTGGAGACAAAGAGAGCCTTTGTCTCCATTTCAATCGTCAGAACGAGTTAGAACGCGGAACAGCGGCGTTCGGCGTTTGGCTTTGCATTCGAACTCGTTCAACGCGTGCACTGGAGACGAAGGCAGCCTTTGACTTCGTTCCAGTTGTCGAATGCGTAAGAACGCGGAACACCAGCGTCCGGCGTTTGGCTCTCGCATTGGAACGCGTTCGACAAATGCAGTGAAGACAAAGGCAGCCTTTGTCTCCATTTCACTCGTCGAACGCAGTAAAACGCGGAACACCGGCGTCCTGTGTTTGGCTCTCGCATTCGAATGCGTTCAACGCGTGCAGTGGAGACATATAGAGCCTTTGTCTCCATTTCAATCGTCGAATAAGTCAGAACGCGGAACACTGGTGTTCGGCGTTCGGCTTTCGCATTCGAACGCGTTCGACGAGTGCAGTGGAGACAAAGACAGGCATTGTCTTAATTTCACACGTCGAATGTGTTAGAACGCGGAACACTGGCGTCCGGCGTTTGGCTCTCGCATTGGAACACGTTCGACAACTGCAGTGAAGACAAAGGCAGCCTTTGTCTCCACTTCACTCGTCGAACGCAGTAAAACGCGGAACACCGGCGTCCTGTGTTTGGCTCTCGCATTCGAATGCGTTCAACGCGTGCAGTGGAGACAAAGAGAGCCTTTGTCTCCATTTCAATCGTCGAATAAGTCAGAACGCGGAACACTGGTGTTCGGCGTTCGGCTTTCGCATTCGAACGCGTTCGACGAGTGCAGTGGAGACAAAGACAGGCTTTGTCTTAATTTCACACGTTGAATGTGTTAGAACGCGGAACACTGGCGTCCGGCGTTTGGCTCTCGCATCGGCACGCGTTCGACGACTGCAGTGAAGACAAAGGCAGCCTTTGACTTCGTTCCACTCGTCGGAATGCGATAGAACGCGGAACACCAGCGTCCGGCGTTTGGCTCTCGCATTGAACGGGTTCGACAACTGCAGTGAGGACAAAGGCAGCCTTTGCCTCCATTTTACTCGTCGAACGCATTAGAACGCCGGAACACCGGCGTCCTGTGTTTTGGCTCTCGCATTCGAATGCGTTCAACGCGTGCAGTGGAGACAAAGAGAGCCTTTGTCTCTATTTCAATCGTCGAATAAGTCAGAACGCGGAACACTGGTGTTCGGCGTTCGGCTTTCGCATTCGAACGCGTTCAACGAGTGCAGTGGAGACAAAGGCAGCCTTTGACTTCATTCCACTCGTCGAATGCATTAAGAACGCGGAACACCAGCGTCCGGCGTTTGGCTCTCGCATTGGAACGGGTTCGACAACTGCAGTGAAGACAAAGGCAGCCTTTGTCTCCATTTCACTCGTCGAACGCATTAGAACGCGGAAGACCGGCGTCCTGTGTTTGGCTCTCGCATTCGAGTGCGTTCAACGCGTACGTGGAGACAAAGAGAGCCTTGTCTCCATTTCAATCGTCGAACGAGTTAGAACGTGGAACACCGGCGTTCGGCGTTCGGCTTTCGCATTCGAACGCGTTCAACGAGTGCAGTGGAGACAAAGGCGAGCCTTTAATGTTCCTCATGAATGCGAGAACCGGAAAACCAGCGTCAGCGTTTGGTTCTCGCATTAGAACGGGTTCGACGCTGCAGTGAAGACAAGGCAGCCTTTGGCGTCCGGCGTTGGCTCTCGCATCGAGCACGCGTTCGACGACTGCAGTGAAGACAAAGGCGACGCTGACTTCGTTCCACTCGTCGAATGCGATGGCTTGCAGGTCTGGCACGTCCGGCGTTTGGCTCTCGCATTGGAACGGGTTCGACAACTGCAGTGAAGACAAAGGCAGCCTTTGCCTCCATTTTACTCGTCGAACGCATTAGAACGCGGAACACCGGCGTCCTGTGTTTGGCTCTCGCATTCGAATACGCGTTCCAACGCGTGCAGTGGAGACAAAGAGAGGAGCCTTTGTCTCCATTTCAATCCTCGAACGAGTCAGAACGCGGAACAGCTGGCGTTCCGGCGATCGGCTTTCGCATTCGAACGCGTTCAACGCGTGCACTGGAGACGAAGGCAGCCTTTGACTTCGTTCCACTCGTCGAATGCGTAAGAACGCGGAACACCAGCGTCCGGCTACGTTTGGCTCCTCGCATTGGAACGCGTTCGACAACTGCAGTGAAGACAAAGGCAGCCTTTTGTCTCCACATTTCACTCGTCGAACCGCGTTAGAACGCGGAAGTTACCGGCGTCCTGTGTTTGGCTCTCGCATTCGAAAGATGCGTTCCAGCGCGTGCGGTGGAGACAAAGAGAGCCTTTGTCTCCATTTCAATCGTCGAACAAGTTAGAGCGCGGAACACCTGGCGTTCGGCGTTCGGCTCTCGCATTCGAACGCGTTCGACGGTGCGGTGGAGACAAGGCAGCCTTTGGCTTCATTCACTCCTCGAATGCGTTAGAACGCGGAACACCGGCGTCCGGCGTTGGGCTCTCGCATTGGAACGTTCGACAACTCCAGTGAAGACAAAGGCAGCCTTTGTTCCACTTCGCTCGTCGAACGCAGTAGAACGCGGAACACCGGCGTCCTGTTTGGCTCGCATTCGAATGCGCGCAGCGCGCGCAGTGGAGACAAAGAGAGCCTTTGTCTCCATTTCAATCGTCGACGAGTCAGACGCGGAACACCGGCGTTCGGCGTTCGGCGCATTCGACGCGTTCGACGAGTGCAGTGGAGACAAAGACGCAGCCTTTGGACTTCATTCCACTCCGATCGAGTCGCGCTGAGAACGCAGCCGAAAACTAGACGTCCGGCGGTGTTGGCTCTCGCATTGGAACGGGTTCGACAACTGCAGTGAAGACAAAGGCAGCCTTTGTCTCCATTTTGCTCGTCGAACGCATTAGAACGCGGAACACCGGCGTCCTGTGTTTGGCTCTCGCATTCGAATGCGTTCAACGCGTGCAGTGGAGACAAAGAGAGCCTTTGTCTCCATTTCAATCGTCGAACGAGTTAGAACGCGGAACACCGGCGTTCGGCGTTCGGCTTTCGCATTCGAACGCGTTCAACGAGTGCAGTGGAGACAAAGGCAGCCTTTGACTTCATTCCACTCGTCGAATGCGTTAGAACGCAGAACACCAGCGTCCGGCGTTTGGCTCTCGCATTGGAACGGGTTCGACGAACTGCAGTGAAGACAAAGGCAGCCTTTGTCTCCATTTCACTCGTCGAACGCATTAGAACGCGGAACACCGGCGTCCTGTGTTTGGCTCTCGCATTCCGGAAGTGCGTTCAACGCGTGCAGTGGAGACAAAGGCGCTTTGTCTCCATTTCAATCGTCGAACGAGTTAGAACGTGGAACACCGGCGTTCGGCGTTCGGCTTTCGCATTCGAACGCGTTCAACGAGTGCAGTGGAGACAAAGGCAGCCTTTGACTTCATTCCACTCGTCGAATGCGTTAGAACGCGGAAAACCAGCGTCCGGCGTTTGGCTCTCGCATTAGAACGGGTTCGACAACTGCAGTGAAGACAAAGGCAGCCTTTGTCTCCATTTCACTCGTCGAACGCATTAGAATGCGGAACACCGGCGTCCTGTGTTTGGCTCTCGCATTCGAATGCGTTCAACGCGTGCAGTGGAGACAAAGAGAGCCTTGTCTCCATTTCAATCGTCGAACGAGTTAGAACGCGGAACACCGGCGTTCGGCGTTTGGCTTTCGCAGTTCGAACGCGTTCAACGAGTGCAGTGGAGACAAAGGCAGCCTTTGACTTCATTCCACTCGTCGAATGCGTTAGAACGCAGAAAACCAGCGTCCGGCGTTTGGCTCTCGCATTGGAACGGGTTCGACAACTGCAGTGAAGACAAAGGCAGCCTTTGTCTCCATTTCACTCGTCGAACGCATTAGAACGCGGAACACCGGCGTCCGGTGTTTGGCTCTCGCATTCGAATGCGTTCAACGCGTGCAGTGGAGACAAAGACAGCCTTTGTCTCCATTTCAATCGTCGAACGAGTTAGAACGCGGAACACTGGCGTTCGGCGTTTGGCTTTCACATTCGAACGCGTTCAACGAGTGCAGTGGCATAGCCTCCCATATACTGACAAACCCTGGCAGATCGCCACGAGAAGCGGCCACCGAAATGGAAAAGGTGGAGCGCCAGACAACGGATGAGAGGAGAGCCACGTAACTGTCAACCCGCTGCGGCGAGAACCCGAAACACACGTCTCCCGAGCGAACAAGTGGGTTTCAGGTCCTCGCCGCTGCAAAGCTGCGCGCTGACGTCCAGCTTCCCCGAGAAATGACTCTTTGATTCCCTGTGCTACCAGATACTCGCGTTCCAAATCTGCGACCGGGCAATATATGGCTCCGTCGTCGAACTGCCAGGCTTTGTGGCAGTGGAGACAAAGGCAACCTTTGTCGTCCTTTCATTCGTCAAATTCGTTAGAACGCGGAAGGCCGGCGTCCGGCGTTTGGCTCTCGTATTCGAACGCGTTCGACGAGTGCAGTGGAGACAAAAGCAGCCTTAGTCTCCATATCACTCGTAGAATGCGTTAGAACGCGCAACACCGAAATCCGGGGTTTGGCTTTCGCATTTGAACTGTCGCGACCGAGGAATTCTCCCGGCAGGATCAGCCAGGGTCAGGCCAGGACAGGAACCGCAGGATGACTCCAGGCAGGAACATCAGAAGACCGGAGGGTCTCTCGCGACAAACTCTGTTTAAGTCACGTTTACAGATGGACATACATCGTCCGAGAGTACCTTTGCGACCTCTTGTTCGCTTCTTTTATAAGGTCGCTGTTCGGAACCCCAGCGGTTGGCAGCCAATGGTGGTCAAGCTGCCAACAAACGTTACATTGCCTGACTCCGCCCCTGTTCACCCCTCGAGCACGCACATACTCACATACCGGAGATGGCAGTAATGACATTACTGTAATAAAATTACAGTGACTTAATTACTTTTTTGGTAATGAGTAATGTAATGCATTACTTTTCTATGCTGATAATTTAGTAATGTAATGAATTACTTTCAGGCAGTTATTTCTAGAAAATTACTAATTACTTTTGAATTCACTTTTGTCGTAAATGAGAAAGTTCGTTTGCGAGCTTTAAGAAAAAGGTTGAAATTATTTTGCATGGTGAAATGTCGTGAAAGAGACTTCAGAGCAAATAAACGACGGCCATCTCATCGCAAAACCTCATATGAAGGACTCGGCAGACGCACAAGGGCGGGTGGGAAAGGCGATGAAGAAAAGCTTACGTGTAAGGACATCGCTGGAAGGCCACTGCTCACGAACTCCAGGCAAGACAGCTTCAAGGCGTCACGTCATCACGACGATACTCTGCTTCGCTCATCCCTAAGCTGACGGTGCGGTGGGAGCTACGAACTCACCTCAACCAATCAACCACCTTCCTTTGATCACCTGACCGGTCCCTTTCACCGCGCGTGGGTATGAACGAGAGCGTGGTTACGTGGCGAAAGATGGAGGTGTGACTGTTCCAACGAGCACGTAGCTTCCACCGCACTGGCAGCTTGGGGATGAACGGCTTATAGGCTACAAGGAGAACGGCATATCACCAGTGAGGTGGACATATTTTAAAACCTGAGAAGACAGGACAAACAGATCCCCAGCCCTCTTGCTCTTTCGTCATGCAAGGTCAAACCGTAAGCTTGGACCATTGTGAACACAACAAACGACCGGAATGAATAGCTAATCCCAAATGCCTTGTCAAGGAGCCAGAACGTTTCAGTGCTTATCCTTGGCCTTAAAAGGTGCTTTTTATAGTCGGAAAAGACACGAATCGGACAGAGTAGATGCCAGTTGTGGTATGCCTCGCTGCCTTTTTTGGGGAAGTTTATTTGTGAATAAGCCTACGAGCAGGTATCGCCAACAGTTTGTTCGGACAGTACGCATTCTAGGAAGCTCGCGCCATCCCTTTCCTCAAGTGGCTACGCTTCTGCCTAGCAAATAGCCAGGCCCCTTGTGTGACAAGGCGCAATAACTTGGGCTCTTCGGGTGTTTGGGAACAATACTCCTTGAGAGGAATGACCGGGAATACGTCAACTTGTGCTCTTGGGAGAAAAACATTAGATTGCGCCCGAGGCGGAAGGAAGCGTGAAACGTTTCCCTTCCTCCCTAAAACTTAAAAGAAAACGGAAACATATCATCGTTTAACTAAGGACCTTCATTTTTGAATGAACAGCAAAACTGGTGAGTCGTCTGTTTTTGAATCACATCTAAAGGAGAATCTATTCACCATATTTAACACATAAGTCGTGTGCGCTAGCAAAACAACTGCTTAGTATAGTTCACTATGAGGCGCATAAGGCTGTTGTGGTGTAAACAGGAATATCTGAGTTTTGGTACATACGAGGTGTGATCAGAAAGTTCCGGGACTGATTTTGTAGCGTAAAAAGAAAGGGCAGCACAGTGATGCGCGCGCACCAGTCGAAGGAAGGGACCTTCGTGTCTCGTTATACCAAAGGGCGTCGCTCTGTGAACATTTGGAGCTGCGCTTCACGAGTTTTCGTGACCACGGGCATCGGCACAATGGCGATTTTACCATAGACTACAAACCAGAACGAGAGCGAACATCAATTATGCGTCAAACTCGACAAATATAAAACAGAGACCTGTGAAATCATTTAGAAGGCTTGTGTCAAAAATCAGTGAAGGGTGCGAGGTTTTTAAGTGGCACTCGCGCTTCAGGAACGGCAGAACATCGCTGGAAGACGGAAGAGTGGTAGGGCGACTTTATCCGCCCTCTCCTTGACTTCAGTGACGTTCTGCCATTCTTGAGGCGCGAGTGCCACTCAGAACACCTCGCACACTTCACTGCTTTTTGACATAAGTCTTCTAAATCATTTCAGAGGTCTCTGTTTTAGATTTGCCGAGTTTGACGGAAAATTGATGTTCGTTCTCGCTTTGGTTTGCAGTCTATGGTAAAATCGCCATCATGGTCGTGCATGTGGTCAAACAAACCCGTGAATCGCAGCTCCAAATGTTTGCAGAGCGACGCCCTTTGGTATAATGAGACACGAAGGTTCTTTCCCTTGACTGCTGCGCGCGCCTCACTGACCTGCCCTCACTTTCTGCGCAACGAAATCAGTCCCAAACCATTTTGACCACCCCTCGTATACTGTAAATAAAATGAGTACAAATTACTGCCTCAAGGTGTTGAAAAGTAATGTCGAATTAATTTAATTACTTTTGGAAAGTAATTGTAATGTAATGTCATTACTTTTAGTCTACGGTAATTTGTAATCTAATTTAATTATATTTTTGCACTTTTCTGAAAAGTAATTAGCAATACAATTTAATTATTTCTTGAAAGTAATTTTGCCATCTCTGCCCACATACCGACACAAAGTCGCAGCAGACGGATTAGGATGCCTCCCTCCATTAGGCGGCGTCGTGGCTCAAGAAGGGGTTTGGCCGGATAATCCACGGGTGGCGGCAGACGATAATCCAAACTGTTCGAAGAAAGGTCGGCTTTCGCGGAAGTGCACATCGGGAGCTTGCCCCGTCCATTTTGTCTGAGGTCTGATGCCTGCAGTTGGCCCGGTCGCTCGGAATCCTCGCCAGGTAATCCTCCGTCGTCGTGGTCTCCACTCACCCACCTTACGGTAAATAGGCGGCTTAACTTCTCGCCCAGGTGTCGCGACGTCAACACGGTACCATACGAGGTTGCCAGTCATTAACGGCCCAGACGGCCTGTCGCCGACTCTCAATGGGACGGAAAACCCCCGCCCAGGGGGCAAGAAGGGGAGGGGGGGGAGACAAAAGAAGGAACATGACCTTGACCAAGGCCTATCGCCACAGAACGCGTTCGATGACTGCAGGGGATACAATTAAAGGCATCCTTTGACTCCATTCCACTTATCGAATGCGTTAGAACACGGAGCATCGGCGTCCGGCTTTTTGCTTTCGCATGCGAAGGCGTTCGACGAGTCCAGTGGAGAGAAAGGCAGCTAGGTTCCCCACTAATCATTCAAACTCGAGCTCGGCGTGCTGACGTTACCGCGCGCTCTTGTCTCCTCCTTTCTCTCCGTTTCGCGGCGCATAGCTTAGTGCATCCCTAGTTTCAGCACTATAAAGGGCTGCTATATACTCCGACGTTGAGCGCAGTGAACGCGGCGTAGCGCAGAAGCGTGCGACCTTTCATTGGCCGGCAACCAGGAACTCGAGAGCTGTAGCCAATCAGTGTCATGCGCGCGCTACGCTACGCCGCGCACTCGTCGACGTTCCGCTGGAGTAGTAAACGTGCCTTAAAGGTCGGTTCTCACATGCAGCGAAGCGCTGATGTAGCGCTCCTCGCGTGCCGTCAGCTACTTATCGTCTGCCATGAGCAACAGTTTTGACGGTGAGATACAAAGCTGGTGAACGCTCCCGTTAGCACGCGCTTAGCGCGAGGTAAGCGCTACGCTTGTAGCGCTCCGCTGCATGTGTGAACAGGCCTTTAGGAGAACCGGTTGTCGTAGCTTATTCGATTCGAACCACTATTCGAACATCCCCGTACTCTTCTCTGTCTTTCGTCGTGTTTGTCGCGCTGTTTTTTCGTAGTCGATAGTTCGATCTAGAGCCACTAAATGAGCTGCGCTTACCGCTCATTCACACTGGAAGCGGATCCGCGTTCGCAAAGCGGTTGCGAACGCGATTGTATAGCAGGTCCAGTACAATTGCACGCGCACTCGATGACATCAAGTGCGCGTGCAATTGTACTTGATATTTATACAACCGCGTTCGCAACCGCTTTGCGAACGCGGATCCGCTTCTAGTGTGAATGAGCGGTTAGAGTGTCGGCACTCCGTTCCCCAACATTGATGTGGGCGCCGCCATTCTGGCTCGTATGCTGAGCAGACGCATTAGATTCGGTGTTAAAAAGTTCATGTAATATTGCTTCGCTCTATCGCGAACTGTTTAAACATTTCTGGAGGGCGAAAAAGCGTTTCCTGTGATTTCAGATAAAGCTTCACATAACTGGCAACCATGATTTTAAGACACAATATGGCCAAGTGTCGTTACTCTGAAGCGAAGCTTATTTAGTGGCACTAGTTCGATCTTTGCTTGGCCAGATAAACTAAAAGTTAAATATAAAGTAAAATTACATAATAAGATAAACACAATCTGCCTATGCTGGCATGAATAACACATACTCTACAAAATGCCCGTGCTTCCATTTTCACGCAGTGCACTCCGAGAGCCAATTGATGCTGTCAAAAAAGAAATCTCGGTGAATGACTAGGCGGGAAAAACGTGTCGACCTAGAGATCAACAGCCGTATTCACCAGGCGTGACTAGCGCCTGTTTAACCGCTGACTAACAACGTCATTGATTAAAAGGATCACGTGACAGGTGGTAAGGACATTTAGTAAGCGCTCGGAATTCACCAACCAGGTGTAGGGCTTAGTCGCTGCAAGTGACTTAGGAGTTAGAAGGCGATTGAAAAATATTACTCGGGGGGTACGGCTGGTTTAGCCGGTGTTTAGCGGGTGGCTATACTTCGTTTCACCTGTAGCCCAGGCGCAGCCGACGCTACGAGCTGATGGCACCAATCAAACCGTGTAAAAAGGGCACTATCATGGTGTTCGTCATGTTTTAGTAAGTGTTCTGATGTCGCTGAACCAATCATAAAGCCGTCACTGAACCAATCATAAAGCGACTTGAGCTTTTGACGCTGCTTGATTAGCCTCATTACCTCGTAGCGTCTGCTGCGTGTCGAGTTAAGCAGAAATGAAGTATCGGGGCTCAGCGCCATGGCCGACTCCTATCTAGAAACAATTGGAACAGCAAATAGTGTGAAGAAAAACATCTTTAGGTTACAGATATACCGCTAAAGCGATCTCAGCGGGGCGCTGAACGATGAGGGAGCCCGCATTTACGGGCGCTTCCATATTTGTTTAGGTCGCTGGCAATTCGGCTTTCGTATTTTTCTTCCTTTCGTTTCTTTTCTTTTAAATTTTGTTCGTAAAACTTTGTCTAGCAGACTCAGTCTGTCGTTATAACAGTTTTTGTTTTTCTAATCGATATTTAAATATTAGTTTTTACAGGATAAAAATTCCAATTTACGCAGTTACGTTGACGTCCGACCTATCCTTCAAAGTCACTTTCGCTGGTTACTCCTGACCAGATAGCCACCCGCTGGCTTCGCGCTCGTGAATTCCGCAGGGTCTAGTTGCTCCCCTTAGTCAATGATTTTTCGCCTGGCTCCTTAGCTCGCGACTACTTAGGCGCGCTGCTGACTTCAAGACAGCGCTGGTTAGTCACAGCTGGTGAATACTGCAGCAAGTTTTCAGTGTGATATTGCGAGTGCTACTTAATTCAATGAATCAAAGAATTAAAGTTTTCAGGAACCTGCAGAAAAGCCGAAAGAAGGGCGGAGCCAGAATTTGAACTCTGGGCCTCCCAACACCCGACCGGACATTGGGAGGCCCAGAGTTCAAATCCTGGCTCCGCCCTTTTCTCGGCATATATATATATATATATATATATATATATATATATATATATATATATATATATATATATATATATATATATATATATATATATATATATATATATGCCGAAAAGGGCGGAGCCAAGATTGAACTCCGGGCCTCCCAATGTCCGGTCGGGTGTTGGAGGCCCAGAGTTCAAATATATATATATATATATATATATATATATATATATATATATATATATATATATATATATATATATATATATATATATATATATAACTGAGAGGAAAAGCAAAACCCTTGATGAAAACAGCAACAACGGGTGGTTTATTCTTCGACGTTTCGGCCGGAGTCCGGCCTTCGTCAGGAAGGCCGGACTTCCTGACCACGCCGAGCTCGAGTTTCTCTCCACTGGACTCGTCGAACGCCTTCGCATGCGAAAGCAAAAAGCCGGACGCCGATGCTCCGTGTCTTCCTGATGAAGGCCGGACTCCGGCCGAAACGTCGAAGAATAAACCACCCGTTGTTGCTGTTTTCATCAAGGGTTTTGCTTTTCCTCTCAGTTATACCCCACGCTCTTCGGCCCCCCACCACCATGCCCGTTATATATATATATATATATATTACACACACACAGTTGGAGCCGAAAGTTGTCGGAGCGCGCCGATTGGACGTCGGCAAAAAAAGCGGCATCGCCGTGATAGCCCAATCGGTGCGCTCCGCGAACTTCGGCCCCAAATTTGTGTTTGACGAGTTTACAGGCCTTGTAGTGAGGTATCTATTTGTTTTTGTTTTTTCTCAAGGGACATTGCGAAACCTTTGGTCCTGAAGTTGGCTGTTGACTTGCAATGTTCTTCTCAGGGGACATTACGAATAGCGATTCGAAGCTTTGCCTTGCGCTAAATTCACACCAAAAAATCAACAACTTCCACACTCACACGAGACGCTGATTAAGTGCACTTTTAAAATGCTTCTCTCACCTTCGCCAGGCACGGTTTAATATTAACCCTAAAGTTGACAATACATGCATACGAGGCGCGTTAGTTTTCGCGTCGCGCACGAACAGAGGTTCGCTCTAAAAAAGTATGTGCGCCTACTTTCACGCACAACACTCGGAGAACCAATCAGCGCAACTTACGGAGGCAGCTCAGCGAATGACGATGCCGAAACATCTGTTTAGACCAAAAAAAATTGACCGCGTCTCCACGTAGTGAATGATGTTGATGGGGGCAAAGCTCTGGTGGTGCTTGTCTGCGTAGACGCTGAGCCGCAGCATGCCGAGCCTTTCGCTCGTTTTCATCCATGTCAGAAAGAGAATGTGTGGTATGGAACGTGGTTATATACGCATTTGAGCATTTGACTGCAGCGCCCTCTCGTCTATAAACGTTGAGCCAATGCATGCAAAGTTTAACGCGATTATATACGCATTTGACCGCAGCGCCCTCTCCCGTATAGACGTTGAGCGGCTGCATGCAACGTTTCATCCATGACATCCCCAGCTCTTGAGTTACTACCACATCTCAGAGTCCCCTACTCGTCCCGCAGTCGTGGCCGAGTGGTTAAGGCGATGGACTAGAAATCCACTGGGTTTCCCTCACAGGTTCATAATCCTGTCGACTGCGCAATCATATTTTTTCATCTTTTGTATCTTTTTTTTCATCTTTTTTAATTTATTTTTTCATCTTTTTGTATCTTCTTTATTTTTTTCGTCTTTTTCTATTTTTGCCCTACACGAGACACGTGAGCTCACGAGCAGGAGCACGAGCATCTGTCATGGCTAGGCCTAGACCTAAGGAATCAAAACTCGTAAAAAAAAAAAAAAAGAGATGTGAGCGGCATTTGTTCGTTGAATTTCGGAACGAGAATTTTGCCATTTCGGATAGTGGAGATATGTCAGAAGGAGTGAAAGAGAAAGTAGTGCAGGATAAGTTTTGATCTTTCACAACGAAAATAAAATTTTTTGATCACTGGGAAGTATTAACAGAAAAGATATTCGTAGAACAATATCGGTGCAAAATAGAGCTTGCACTGCCAGAATGGGAAGCATGATTGGAAGCACGCGTCTGGGATTCGACTTAAATCACGCGAGAGCAAGTTTAATTTGACTCTACTTTTTTTTTTTTTGTGGGAAGCGTTGTTTGAGTTTGGATATAAAACAGGAAAAAGCCGCACGTCGTCTGCTAACAGGAATAAAAAGAAATAAATCGCCTCCTACGAAAACCGAGTGGCGCAGCGAAGTGAGATCGGACGTAGGCCGACGTTGTGATCGTCTGCTATTTCACGTTCGAAGCGATCAATAACCCGTGATTTCTTTGCAAGTTTTAAGTTATTCGACTGCCGTAAAGAAGCTGGAATTCACCAGTGGATAAAGAAAGGCTGCGGACGAAATGTTCTCACCAAAATACCGCCCAATCGTGGAATCGTGAATGGTTAAAACTTTTCTCATTGGCCCATTACGCGCGCCCAGCAGAAAGATGTGATGCCACGTCCAATCAGCACCCGAGAAAGCTTTTTGCCCTCACACTGACCAAAACTTGAACTTCCAAAGCGGTATCCGGACTTCAAAAGGAATTTAACCACCCTACACAACATGCATATCCTGAAACTCGAACACAAAATATTTTATGGTTATTTCTGCAGTATATTTGAGGAGAGCATTTCGAACGCATAAAATATATATATATACCGGATGACTGAGCACCTTAGAAAGGCTAAGGGGCTCAATCAATCAAAACTCATACGAAAAAAAAAAGAAAACACGGCGCTGTTTTAACCACAGCTTTCCTCTCCTGCAGATGAGCTCCCTCGTCCAAGTGGTTTCAGCGAAGAACCTATCGGAGCTGCTGTCGTCCGCGTCCTGCAGCCGAAACAACAGCTTCCTTACTTTCCGGCTGTCGAACGACAGCGACGGCGAGACGCTCTCCAGCAACTTCCTCCTGCTCCAAGTGCCTCGCCTGGCCACCGAAATCCCGTCGGCCGCACTCAAGGCAGGTTGGCGAGAGAAGTTTTGCGTCGTTGCCCTTTCCATCCTATAGACACTTTAAATACGCGCCAGGTTAAATCAGCCATTGCTGGCCTTCTCTTGTCTTACCGAGATACTAAAATGGGCGTCGACGAGTCCCTACAAAGGCCATTGCCGGGGAGGGGGACACAGTAGAATGGCGATGAACTCTCCTACTGTGGTAATCACGAAGTGGAGTAGACAAAATAAACGGAAACAAAAACTGAAGGTCAGTTATGGCGGCGCCCATGCACAGCTTGTTAAAAGCGTCTATTCTTGCAGAAAGCTTACTGCTCATTCACACTGGAAGCGGATCCGCGTTCGCAAAGCGGTTGCGAACGCGGTTGTATAAAGATCCAGTACAATTGCACGCGCACATGATGTCATCGAGTGCGCGTGCAATTGCACTGGATCTTTATACAACCGCGTTCGCAACCGCTTTGCGAACGCGGATTCGCTTCCAGTGTGAATGAGCGGTAAAGG
The DNA here is from genome assembly GCA_037355805.1 of Ixodes ricinus. Taxonomy (NCBI): domain Eukaryota; kingdom Metazoa; phylum Arthropoda; class Arachnida; order Ixodida; family Ixodidae; genus Ixodes; species Ixodes ricinus. The sequence goes on along the minus strand of JAZHYW010027295.1, from coordinate 69,147 downwards.
GCGGAAAGCCAGGAATACACTGCTTGTGCAGAGGTGTCTCTATCCCGGCGTCAACTATTGTGTGCAACGTTGTCAAGGCTAGTCACTAGATCCTACGAAAGTAGCGCCAAGCTCCCCGTATGGCTGCCATTTTGGTCCGTGAAATGAGCAATTTCTCCTTGACTCCTCCGTTCTGGGTGAGCCGGTCTAAATTCGCTGGTAACGGGTAGCTTTATGGAGACGTTTCTTGTACACCTAGATTTTGCTATCCACATACCGGCGAAACAGGCGTAGATCTTCGTACCACCACTACATGCTGTATCAGTGCTTTGAGGCACTGAAAAATAAGTTTAATGTTTTAAAATACGCAAGAAGAACAATATAATTGTAAGAGATCCGTTGAGATGGGCATGATTGATAAGTGGATCGCATACACAGTGCCAAAGACGCTTATATTGGCGAGGAACGCTTCCAGTACGATGATGCTACGTAGTGATCTTGGCGCGACTGGAGTAGAAGGGCCCTTTGAAAGCTTCGAAGATTTGCATGGACCAAGATGGCGATTTCCATGGCAACGTAGACAATCGCCTTGTGAGGTTTTGGTCGTCTGTATGTTAGTATATGTTTGTGTCCGGCTAGCAGGTAGAGAAAGTAATGGGACTACTTTTCCAGGATCCAGTGACTTTAGTCAAGCATAGACTAACTTCCAGAGTGGTGCAGCCCCGCACTACAGTAAGCTAGAACATAGAAGTAGTGGAAAAAGCAGCAGTGGTGCCCTGTCGGCCGTGTGAAGCCAAGGGGTTGAAAGCCGTGCATGGCGCTGCTGTTAAAATCTCAATGAGCTCGTGCTGCTCGTGCTCTGTCCTGCTGTACCCGCTCAAAAAAAGGGGAACGCTTTGTACAGGTTGGCGGCTCGTGGTTGTCGTATGCGAGCGAGTCGAGGCAGTGCTCGGGAAAACAGCGCTAGCGCCACCTGGTATGTTCAACAGGATGTGCCTCACGCGAAGGCCGCATCCAGTTTCTAGTTCGCTGTACCCGCACTGCCGCGAGAGCACGTCCACCTTCCTCCTTCGTTCCCACGCGCTCCCAAGTAGGTTTTACAGCAGTGGAGCACCGCTGAAGCTACGCTTCCCTGGACAGTGTAGCAGGAAATGGTTGACGCCGACTGTAGTGTACTTTCTTGGCAAATTTCTAAATATTGCCGCTCGCAGGACGGAACAAGCAGCGCTCGGTCACGGAATTCAAGAAGATTCGCATTTATTCTTACTCGGGGCTTAACTTTTTATCATTTTGTCCTAGTTTTTTTGTTCTCGAAAGTGCCTGTTCATTCTTTCCCCGAACGCCCGGTGCCCGAACTTCCTGTGCCGAATTTTCGCGGAGCTTCCAGTCTCAGCTTATGGGTGAACGGAGATAGTGAGAGTGGGCTTATTAGAAGCAGTGCGTCTCGCTATATTTAAGTGTTCTGCACGTTGAGGAATATGCCTATATTATCTCGCAGCGCGCGTTGTCGTAACGCCTGTGTAAGTTGAGGAAGGCACGGGCATGAGAGCTATGCGTCGAATGTACACGCGCCTATGGTGACATATTCTAAAGCCGTACTTGCATTTAGTGGTCTTCCACAAAGCTGTACAAAACGCGGGAAAGCACGCGTGTGTCGCGTGTTAATATTAAAAACGTAATGTCGATACCAGAGAAAAACAAAAAAACATACTTTTGGAAACACCACGAAAACATGGTTGAAATTAGGCCATAAAAAAAGCAGAGAGCGACGGCAATCACAATTAGAAATTAATGTGAGGTGTACTTTCTTTTTTTAAATTAGCGAGAATGTAAAAAAAGTAGTCAGAGTAGCTTGTCATCAGCAAACCTGATTTCCGTATTTCTTGTATTTTTTCAAAATATTAATATTGAATCTTGTTTTGCTATTTTGCTCTATTCTTGCCGGTAATCTCGTGTTACAGGTGGAACCGTACACGAGCTATAAAAAGAGTCACCTCAGGAAGCACAAAAGAAATGTAGTCTTACAAGACTTGTTGCCAGTTTGGGCAGGACGCTCTAGAAACTTGTGAACGCAAACAATGACGGACACGGAGAAAAGGACACGGACAAGCGCTTGTTCGTGTCCCCTCCCTCGCATCCTTCCTTGTTAGCGCCTACACGTTCCCTGGACACCAAAAGAACACCCACCTTCCCGTAATTAAGCCAACATTAGGGACGCGTGAAAGTTGCAAGCTTATTTGTTTTCTTATTTTAAATGAGAAAAAAAATCGTCATTGGCTGCCGCTTTAGCGGTGGAGGCTGCTCCTTTGCATTTACTTGATGGCGAAGAAAATACGTCCTCACCCCGGCACTCGGGTCCTCTCGCTGTCAGTAGAATAATGTGCAAGCCTCGGTAATACTTTGATCACGACAACGTTACACCGCCTGTATAATTCTGGCTGTTCCATATGATTACAACACAAACGCCGATAATGGCGTATACGCCATATTTTTTACAGCTTGACTGAAAGTAATGAATAATTATATCACTTACTCCACTTTCATTTTAATTATATTTTTATACCTAATGCGTGAGCCAGTCCCGCAGACCTCAAATGCAGTTAATTCGGGAGTTATAGCGAAGTCTGCCTTTGTGACTCTGCGAGACCCGAAAGACCCGGTCAGCTCGTGCAAAGAGCAATACCGTACGTGCATTAGTTTCTATCGAGAGCACATTTCTTGACGTCGCGCAGCGTTGTTTGTTTGCCTACGTTGTTGAGTCACCGATGAATAGGTGTCATTTTTGTTGTAGTAAAAGCAACTCCCATATTATAACGTCGATCCCTGTAAGAATTGTTTTCCGAAACTGCTACCTTCTTTTATTATTCTCAAATACGCAGATTTCCAACGTGAGCGCTCTCCGTTCTGAAGATGAAAGCCTCCGAGGTTCCAACGTGCACGAGATCGAACTGAAGACCGATGCAGTGGCCTTGTTTGTGTGGCTGTCCGCGGGTCGCGTTCGAGGACGCTTCTCTGACAACGGTTTCATCATGGTGGACAAAACTACCTCCCTAACCTTTACCAGTGATCTTCCGCTGGATGTGGCCCAGCTTCTTTTGAATATCTCAGTGACTTGTCTTAACTGCTTGCGACACGCTGGCTATTCACCCATGGCTGATATTAAAACACAGTAAAACAAAAATAGAAGCCTCCCGTAAATTTGCTGAAAACACACGTTCTATATATGCTTCCAATGGCTGAAATAAGTAGCAAGGACCAAATAGAGGCGTGTTTGCGCGAATGCCATGAGATGTAACCTTTGTAGTTCGTAAGAACTGCGCCGACTTCTTCGCCACAGTCTTTCTTAATCATCTTTGCCCGGATAGCTCGCGTCTTTGGCTTTTCTTTGTTCTTCAGTTTTTCATTTTCGTTCATACTCCATGTTGAACAGGATGATCGTGTTTCGGCGTTCTTTCATTTGAAATTGCTGCCGATCTCAAAAGCGGAAGCACCTTTCACAGCTACGAGCGACCATATATAGTCTTATTAACATAAAACAACGTATTGATTATTTCAGCGAAACTTTTGTTTCCAGCCTGTTTTAACAATTATATTTCAAATGACCCGATATCGCAACTGTTTTTGGTGGAGTGACAAATGAGCGACCGCATTTGTTTTCACAACTTTGTAATGCGAAAAAGTGACAACACCGGTAGACCAGCCCACAAAGCTGTCTAGCTGGCTTAGTAATAATGTCCCCACAATTAAAAAACAAATCTCGCAATAAAAAGGAGGGTTAGGGTAAGCGTTTAACAGCCGATCAGCAGAGCAGCAGCTTGATCGTGCCGATAAATGCAGGACGTAGAATACGTTCTTGGTCTTCAGACGCATGTTTGACACCCAAAGGTTTTTAGGTTGTCATGAAAAAAAAAAAAACAGGCTTCGGACAACGGCCATTGGGTCGTTAGTTATAAGAATGGCTTGCGCGTTATATATTCTCCACACAAGAGCTACAGGTTCACGCTGTTTACGGCTTGTGTGAAATTATTATCATCGCAAACTTACAAAAAGAAAACAAAAAAAAACACGCATTTGTGGGGCACTGGGGAGAAACAAATGTGACAAACATACTTTCTGTTTGTCACCGGCTAGCGACTGCGAAGCGTCATAGAGTCACTAACAGTGGCTACAAGTGACTTCTGAAACAAATTACTATAACACGATAACTGACCAAGTCATTCGAGTCAGAGGCGGCTCTTAAGAGTTCATGAAAGTCACGTAACCAACTATATTGTCGTGAATTACAGCCTTCTCTGCGCGAGATAGGGTGCTCTGGAGCACTGGCATTAGGTAAAGACATCGCGCTAGGGCATCAACGAAAGTGGCCGAATCTCCGGACGGTCACAGGGGACAGCGACCGCCTGAGTGCATCGCTGAAGCTTACGCCGTGCAATCAGTGCGGCAGGGAGATCCGCACTCCATTTAGAGGTTCTCTCAGATGACTTACATTCCACGTACAAGTGCGCGTCTGCAGTGACCCACTGAGATAGCACTGTCGCGCGGGAGATGGGACCAAATCACGGCCTTCCGCCGCTAGAGGATTTCTTTCTTTCTTTTTTTTTTTCTCTCGTACTTATACGCTGTAATTAGAAGGGCTATCCGAACGGCCACGGTTGTCCTCAGAGGACTGGGTTTTATGACGTGCTCCGTACGGCCTTTCTTTTTGGACGCTGATCTTTCCTGGCTTTAATGGCGTCAGAGCACAACCTGATTCCTGCCCGCGGGCAGCGAGGTGCTGGTGTTTGTACGTCGGAATCAGTGTTTTTCTCTGTTGGTTTGTGCATGCTAGTTCGTCCGCCTGTTTCTAAGTGCTAAAGTGAGTTCGCGTATTTGCACCGACGCGCGTTGTTTTGCGGTCACTGAAACGGGTGTGTGCGTGTGTGTGTGTGTGTGCGCGCGCGCGCGTGTGTGTGTGTAAGAAAGATATATCGATATTTTGTGAGCGGGGGAAATCACAAAGTATGCCATACAAAGTAAGCCACCGTCGTTGCCGGATTACAATGCAGAAAAAAACACTACACCAATTCTAATTGTTAGGCAGCATAATAATTAATAACTTATTTTACATTCTCCAAGGAAAAGAGCCTGCCATATCTACTGCAACAAATCAAATTTATCACCTTCACAACCAAAATACTGATTGTTCGAAGCCAATCTGCTTTTGGCTACAACAGCTTTGGTAAAAGAAAAAGAAAACCTATGTAGAACATAAAAATTAGCTAGGCCAATTTTGTATAATCCAACAACGGAAGCCTAAACAGGCATCGCCATTAAAATGCTGATGAAGCTGTTATCTTCTATGATGCAACGCGTCTAATCTGCAGCTGCATGCCACATAACTATAAGATAGGTAAATTACTTGCCACTTTAACACCGAAAAGCCTGGCTTAAAATAAAACGAATCCTTTTTTTACGATCTTTTCGAGGAACTGTGCAACCCGTTCCGGATGGTATTTCCCCTTTCACGTAGCTCATTCTTCTCAAATATTCAAATATCCCAACTTCCGGATTCGTAGTCGTTTAAAAGACACGTCCAACCGAAAAAGAGAAGGGGGTTGCGAAGCTCGTTTGCTCGCTTGCTCCATAATTACCCTTCTCTATCTTCTCTATGAAGGAACAAAAATATCAGATTAAGGATAGCTCGTCCGTGACCGGGAGGAGGGAGCTTTAAAAGAAGAATACCAAATCCCGCGTTCTTTTTTAAACAAGCGCAGCGAATAGTCCACTACGGCTTCTTCGTCGCAATTTTGGAGAAAGCGCGGCGCCTCGTGAATGTTCTTTTAAGAGCAGAGGGGTATTAGGCGACGGACACGTAGTATACGTACGTCTCTCTCTGTCCCGTTCAACGTAGACAGCAGGGACGGTTAGGATGCGTTGTGTGTGTGTGTGCGGAAAAAAAAAGGGGGGGGGATATGAGAGTAACGTGGGGAATGACCGAGAGAAAAAAAGAGAGAGGAGGGATAGATGGTGGGAGGGGGAGAGTCGGCGCTGCGATCGCGGACTCGCTCCCCGGTTCGGGCGGCCCAGGGTTCGGTTCGTTCAGAGGCCGGTGCCGGCAGTGTCGATGCTGGCGTTCGCTCCGGAGCCCCGCTAGGTCGACCAAAGGCGCGACCAAAGCAGCGCATGCTGCACGGGGCATCCGAGTCCGGACGCTGCACGGAGGCCCCGTCGCCGCGTGCATGGATGGCTGCGTGCCGGTGCTGCTGGCGTTGTGGGCCTACGCCACGCTGTCCGGTGAGTGACACCCAACCGCGGCCTGCCTACCTGACTTTTGCGGCCGAAGACGAAGTGTTCGGGTAACGGACTGTTTACAGAGTTGAGAGGCTTGCGGCCCGAGCCCTCCAAGAATGGTTGGTACTGAACTTCAAAAGAATGCGAAATGTCTACACGAGAAACACGTCTCGCGTGTGCTAGTGTTCTGAAAGATGTACGTGTGAGATTACACTGGGGGACAACTTTATGTGACATTTTCGAAGAGAGGAGGTGTGTGCGCCCAAGGTTTGATCGTCTCTCAAGTGCTTCCTACCGTATACCTTCGACTGGATAGCCACGTAAAGTTGTCCTCGAGTATAGTAAAATCAGTGTTGGCTGCGTTCACTGAACGTGATATGACAATAGTAAGAACGTACGGAACAACACCGTGCCGTACAGCACGTGGAAACCGATGCGAGAAGGCTGTACATTCGTTCAGTAGCGTCTGATCGCGTTTAGCAACGTTCCGCGAACTTGCGTCAAGATACGGCCGGGAATTCGCGTAACATTCCTGCTTCGTATGAAACGTTGCAACGTATTCAAGAAGCAGTTTGGCGCACGGCATACAAAGCACGCATGCCCCATCTAAGTGGAAGTCGTATCTGAAGGTAACGTAGCAAAAACGTAGTCAAATGCTACTTTTTAATGGGCCTGAAGAGATGTGGCAAACAATAGTGGGTCGACAAGACGCGTTACTGTCCAGCGGCAGGCCATTCGGCCGACACCTTTGCTTCAATGGAGTAAGTTGCTCCTCTGCATACGACCACATGGTTTTCAGCTGATTCGTGGTCGCTGGCATTTTGTTGCACTCAACGTATTCTACGCACAAGTATGGACCTTTATTTAAGATTTCTGTGTTTGTTTACGATTGTTTTGACGAACCGCTTTCCTGTCAGAAGAGGTAACATCCGACAGCGATACACTGAGCTCTTACCAGTTCTTTCTGGACAATAGCAATCGTCCGTGAATATGGTTGTAGTTCTTCAAGAAAATCCACGGATAGTTTAATGTAAGTGCATAAGAATGGCACCTCAAAATATTTGCGGCAATTACACCCGTCCTATTTTGCTTTCTGAGTAGTCATGAAATTATACTGCATTCGAATATTTTATAGCTGCGAATCTAGGTATAGCTATATGCACTTCAGATGTCTTCGCACATACAAATTTGAGCCTCGCACGAGGCCTCAAAATGCATAATACATTTCGAATCGCTGTCCGCTGAAGTCGTGTGCTCTGCTATTGAACGAACGTTGACAAATATATTATATATAAAGCCACGAAACTGATTGTTAAGGGTTGCTTGAGTTGTTTGACTCACAGCTTGTGTGTTTGATTAGGTGTTGAACAGTCCATGCTGAGGGCGCGAAATCCAGAAGTGAATCGTCAATTTGGCATGTAACATGTAGATTTCACTGCTCCTATTTTTATGTTCTCATTGCACATGGGTTTGGTTCCACACTTACCTTTAGTTGATACATAATTTTCTTGAAACGTAAATATTCATGATGGTATATTTTTTTGTGTGTGCAACCAACAGACTTGCACAGTTCCTAGTGAACTTGGTTAACTTCTACTTAACTTCAAATCCTCGCTAAACCCAAGCCATTGAAGCTTTCTTGTTTTTTTCCTCAAATGTTCAAAGTACACATTAATCAATGCAAAAAAAATTGTCAACACCATCACACATAATATTTACTCCGAAATATGTTCTAGTTAGTTTCTTCAACTTTAAGTTGCATTTCTGTTTAACTATAGTATGATTTTGTTGAGTGCCCGCTTTGTCATTGGTTCTAGATAAATTATCGGTGGCTCTCTTTAAAAAACAAAAACAAAAAAAAAGAATAAAGACGTTGGCGGGGCGCTTCGAGACCGAATAAATAACTATATAAATAAATAAACCGCGGAAACCTCGGTTAATTACCACGACGCGGCTTCTTTCCCCGAAATTCTGCGTTCATCTTAAACCGCGTAAATCAAGGGTCTCCATGGTCACATATCCTGGAAGTCAAAACGCACGCCCTTATAACCAGACCGTTCAGGAACACCCTCGTGCGTGCATGCATTTTTAAGCTTCTCATATAACTTCCAGCTTGATATATGTATAGGGTTTAATACGAACGTCGTCGAAAAGGGCGATATGAGTTTAGCGTGGGCGTTGATTGAAATAAATCAGACCCACAGACCGAAGGTACCCCGGAAATGCTTCCGGGTGATGTTCATGAACAAGACTAATGGGATTTCGCGGGCGGCGGCGCTGAGAAATGTGTGCTAAAGATTTTGCAATTAAGGACGCATGATTGATGGAGGGCCAGCATAAAGCGACTTTTCTGAATTTGGATTCGTGCGCACGGAAGTCAGCACCGCCCACGAAATTAAAGTGTCGCTAAAAACGTTGATATATCTTTCCTTGTATGGAAAGACTGTTAAACGTCCTTTCAGCTCAAGTCCAGGCGCTGTCGACGCTATGAGCTGATGGGATCATTCAGACAGCGTCAAAAACGCACCATCATGATGTTCGTCGTATTTCTGTACGTGTTCTATCATTGCTGAACCAATCATTAACAGAAAAGGCCCAGTGACTTGCGCTTTTCACTATTACTTGATTGGTCTCATTACCTCACAGCATCGGCTCCAACTGGACTTAAAGGCCGACGACCAGACTCGAGATTCTGCAGGGCAGAATATCCTCCTCACCATGGGGAGGCGGAAACAGGCAACGGTGGGCAGGGTAGAAGGGGGAGAGGAGGAAACAGGCAACGGTGGGCAGGGTAGAAGGGGGAGAGGAGGAAGCGGGGGAAAAGTGGAAAGGGCGTACTGATTGTCGGCCTTTAAGCTGAAACGAGGTATAGATATATTACCGGAACCTTTGCAGTAAATTAAGATTGAAAAAAAAAGTTCCAGGGTGCAATACAAGGTTTGACATATCAAACACGATTAAAAATGAAAGCACCTTCCATCTTGGTAATTTCCCTGCTCGCCAGAATGCTGCTGGGGAGTCTGAATGCTGTACACTCTCTATATTACGAGGGTCTGCATCCTACAGCTCAGTATAAATTACGGGTGTATATTTGAACCGGCCCACCAGACGCTCTGATTGGAAATTTTTACTAATGGGAAAGACCTAGCGAATGTTGTTGGGACTGCAGCATAAACCTAGACTGACATGTTGCAGACTTATGTAGAGCATCATATAAGGGCAGAGTTACAGACGTTGCATTGTTGCCGCTTCGCTTTGACGACCAGTCAAACATCAAATGAGCAAATTGCGGTAGTGTTTACATAACCCGAGGTGTTTTTTCTTCTTCTTTAAGTGATATAGGGCAAAGGTTTACGCTGTAAAGAATAATATTAATAAAAAAGTCGGGGCTCCAATCTACGTTGTCAATGTGGTTGGCCAGCGAAGTGGTGTCACCTGCAACTATTGCCCACTGCACTATACCAAATGAGAGGTGGCGGAGGTCAGAAAATTCGGGATACTTACTGATTAATTGGCTAACTGACTAAAAATAACTAATTAACTTTTTTAATTGGTGAACATAGATATATGGTTCCAGATAGAAACTTGCTGAGCGTCATCAAAAACCCCTAAATCAGTCATTTTCACAGAGACTTTCAGCGCGTGAGAAGCATAGTAGTTCACTAAAGTTACCACTCGTGGAGCAGGTAACAAGGCAGGCGGTTGCGGTAAGGCGCCCGCGCGATTGTCCCGTCTCTTATGATAGAAATTGAAATATAATTTCGATATTCGTGATCCTGGAGGCCGAATGAAGACGATTTAGGTGTTTTTGTCACAAATACAGAAGCACTTCAGTTTCCCTTCAACGTTTCGCCGAGTCGCGCGAGAGTGTCGTGTGAAATGGCCGTCCCGCAGAGCACGCGAGCTCGGCCGCTGTTCAGAGCGATGAGCGGAGATTGTGGAATCACGCCTGCTGGAGCGGCGTCTATCGCCGTTTGGAATCAGAGAGGGCGCGCCGTGTTGAAGCGAGCAAACGAGCAAGCCAGCAGATTGGAAAGGACGTGTGTGCGCACTGCGCGGTTCTAGGCAGCAGACGGCGATCTGAGTAACGTCACTTCCGTGACCAAGTTTTCGTGACATTGACCTTCCAACTCGCGGAGAAAAACGGAGTTTTACGTCAAAAAAACAGTGCAATACGACAGCGATTTTGTGGGTGTTTAACATGCATCCAGCAGAAGTGATTTACGGCCGCACGCCGGTACGATACGACGCTTTTCCCGATCGAAACGAGCAGGGACAGGAAACGGCCCGGAAGCGTTCTGTCACTCGACCGGGAAAGGTATAGCGACTGCATTCCAGCTGGAGTTAGTGAGCTCATCGATGGAAGCGCGGGAGCCAACGTCGATAGTTGCATCACTGTTCAGACACTTGTCAATAGGGCAGCATGTAAGGGTAGGGTCTCTGGACAGTAGAATATTTCATTGTTTACTAAACTCACAGTCCACACATGCGATAATTTGTTTCCCCAACAGGGCCTGTTTACGCGCACAGCTTAGCGTCAACTCGGCGCTATATATCTAGAACACGAATTGTTCACTATATTATCAGCGCTGTACGAGTGCTCCGCAGCATGTAACACTTTTTTTATACGCACGCATTGCAGCATTAACATTTTTAGTTACATAGGGCTTTTCAAATGTCGTTGGGCCAACGGCCGTTTGAAAACCCACATGTGAGTCGACTCAACTAAACTGAGGTGGTCCAAAAAGAGACCAAAGGGAAACCATATCTGGGTGGTGTCACATTATCTTTTTAAATAGATAAGTAATTTAATTATGGCCAGCCTCTTTATTGTTGATGACCTCTGAAACGAGATACCAGGTGTTTCATCGAAGGATTAAAAAAATCATGCTAATAGGGTGGTTGAGAAACAAAGATTTTTGGGAAAGAACTGCCAGCCATGAAGGACGTCAGATTACAGAAAAATGCTAATCAGATAAATAAATAGCTACTATTTACGAATTAAATTTTAATTAGTTAAATACACATCTAGTTCCACTTAGAAACTGGCTAAGCCTCATCGGAAACCCAGAAACCGTGCGGTGTGCTTAAGTTTCCACTCGTGGAGTAGGCGCAAGACTGTCGACGCAAAAACGCGGATGAGATTCTTATCACCCGCGTCTTCGCACCCCGGGGTTCTTCAGCGCGAGCTTTTAACCTGCACCTAGCTGCCGCGCGCTAACTCTGAATATTCGACCTGGCTTAAAGGGGCCGTGCAATGATATTGGGGAATGTTTCTTAGTTTAAAGAAGCTTACTGGCACCATAGTGCGCCCCTGATATATTCGCACGTACTGACCTAGAAGTTTCTTTGTCGTCGCTTTTAGTCGCTTTTTTCCTAAATTTGATGACGAAATATGGGGATCCATTGTTGGCGCACGGCCGGGATAGAGTGAAAAGGTACGCTTTCTTTAAAACCTTCATATGGAGCGCAGTTTTTTTTTTTCCTCCCAACACAACTTGGTGGGGTCGTGGCGACCTCACCCCTGCTACAGTGCTTTAGCTTCTGAAGCCCGAATTACGTGGTGGGATTTTGCTTGCAATTTCGCAGCTGCGTTGTCAGGCCACTTCCCAAGGCTTCTTTTTTTCTTCTTCTTTTTGCCGCACAAGAAGCTTTGAAATCACAAGTAAAATCACACCAAGGGAATCGGGCTTAAAAAGGCACCCCAATCTCACCGTGTTGGCCTCTCTTCACTCCGCGGGTTGAATTGGAGGAATTGCCAGACTATAGTTATTTCTGTCTGCAGACAGACTAGCCGCCGGCCTGCAGCTACTTGCGCAGATCATCTCTTCCGCTTTGCCTTCTGAAAAGATAATTCTTCAAAAACAAGCGTTTATTTATCCTAAACCAGACGTATTTCAATCGGCGCACCAAAGTGATTTCTGTACGAGTATATCCGCAGAAAGTTTCAATCGCGGTGGTCGAAACAGTTGTTCAGAGTCGTTCAGACAGTATACTGAGAGAGGTTGCGTGATCGCGTCCCCCACGCGGCTAAAAAGATCCCACTGCTGGGAGCGAAGGCCGTAAGGAATATAATAATCTTTATTTTGTTGTGTCCACAAACAGCACATAGCCTAAATAGTGGTACACAGTTCGTCATTGAAAAATAAATGCCGACAGCCACATAGATTCAATATTATACACAAATGGTCGACTCCAGTGTACGTCGAATGCCGTTGTCTAGCCCGGCCGTAGTTGGTGTTATCACCAATCTATGCGAACCCCAGGATTTCGTCATCGAGCTTCGCAGTGAACGACTTGCATTCGTGTACTGGCTCGTGCCAAATTGCTGCGATAGCGTGAATAGCCGAAGCTTAAAGGCTGGTTCACACTGCACCTTTTTCTTACGTTACGTTACGTTACGAAATCTTACGTACAAGTCACCGGGACATCTGTACTTCATGTTAAGTATGGCTACCAGTTCAAAGAGAAAACCTGGCACGCGACATTCGAGACACGAACGCTTCGGCGACTTGCACGTAACGTAAGAAAACGCAAGAAAAAGGTGCAGTGCGAACCAGCCTTAACAGTGTGTGTAACTCAGCACATGTCATGTGCTTTGCCCAACCTTGTCAACCCCAACATGAGGCTACGCTAAACATTGGCGGCATATAATTGGCTTCATGTCACGGGGCCGTTTGTTCTGGCTGCGAGTTGAGGGGCAAAACGATGCTCCTGTCTGTGTGTACAAGCGCGTGCGGCGTTCGCGTGAAAGTAGCTTTGAAAAGCTTGTAATTGCAAAGGCGTGCCCACGCGAGATAGAAGTATGCCGGTTGCCAGTCGCCCTGCTTGCAATCGTCAGTTATTAATTCTAAGCGGTGTTTACTAAACTTTCAAAAACTGCTGCATTGCCTCTTTAATATCACTTACTGCGGCTGTTCTGAAAACAGTTGTTTTAACCGGGAGAAACAATCATCCGGTTAGCCGTTCTCTGCGGAGCAAACAACAGAGTCGAACCGACCGATCTCATTAGTTCCACGCATGCGTGACGCCGTCGTTACTGGAATTGACATAAGGCGTGCGCCAGCGAACTAGACCGCTTTTGTCGTCTCGTACTGTGCTCGCTCAGACCCGCATCGGGGTTGTCACACAAGCAGAAGGACAACAGTGCCCACAATCATGCGGGCGGCGTTGGCAAAAAAAAAAAAAAAAAACTGACTGGTGAGATTGGCGGCCATAGCTCTGCACTCGACTGCTGAGCGCGTGTTCTGATGTTGGGCTTCCACAGTTCTTTTGCGACGTGCATTCCATATCATAAGGACTGCCGACCGGTCTTAGCAGCCTTAGTATAATGTGAGCTCGTTTTGAGCATGCTCTCTAAACAGTGCCCCCAAATAAGACATTTAGTGAATACTTTGTACTGAACAACCATGCCACGCTGCTCACGAGCGATATACGTATATTCATGATTCATGTGCACTCGCTGTCTAAGAGTTTTTCCCGTAAATATACGATAACAAACCGCAATTGGTTTGCAGTTCGTACTCGGTGCATGTGAGAAAAAAATGTTCTACAGCCTTTTCCTCTCGTCCTAGCGTCAGCCCGCCGCTTGTGTGTTTCACGGCATTCCGGCACACCCGACAATAAACAATGCAGACATCGGTCTAGACGCTTCGAACAAAAGCATCATTTTCGGTGCCTATTTCAGATTTCGTGCGTGTGACATCTGCCTTGCTTGTTTCTCAAGACGGCGAGCACGCAGCGTCTGGGCTGGGAAGCTGTAAACAATGAGATGGTATCAATTCTGAGAAATCCGACTGCTTCGCTGAAGTCGCGGGTAACAGAACATTCCATAAGATGTCACTTTAGCAATAGTGATTGAGACGTCGACGAATTTCTGGTTAGATTCAACGACATCAAACTTTTTTTTTCCTCCAGTATACTGAAAGTATATTGCAAAGGCTTTCGAGATCCTTAAAAATGGGGTGGTTAAGAATAAAGAAACGTTGCGGGAAGGAACTGACAGCTATAGCGTACATCACGGACCTAGATTATTCACTAAAATTTACTAATGTACTTTATAATCAGTAAAAATAATTATAAGGTTCCAATTAGAAACTTGCGAAACATCATTGAAAACCATTAAATCAACTTATTTGAGAAAACTATGATGTAAAAACAGCATTTACGGCGTAAATAAATAAAAAAAACACTCAATTTAGAGGCGTTTCTAAGTTCGGGCTTTCTTTTTATCGAACAGCAACTTTGCGACAACGATAGGGAGTATTTATTGCCGGCCATAGCTGTGTTCGCGACTGCTGAACGCGTGCTGACGGCGAGCTTCCACAGTTCTTTTGCAACGTGCATTCCGCACTATCAAGATTACCAGACGTAGCAGCCTAGTAATGTGAGCTCGTTCTGAGCATGCGCTCTAAACTTCGCCTTCAAATATGGCGCCCAACCCCCTATACTGCCCCCTCCCAACGTCCTCCCGTGGCCGAGGCCGAGGCGTGCAACCCACGTGATGCACGCTCCTTTGCGCGCCTCGGCCAAGTGGAGGCAGGGCCACTCGCGCAAAAAAAAACGCGTCCCAATTGATCGTTTTTTTTGTTTGTTTTTTGACGGCCTGAAATATTTTACGTGTTTTCCATGTTTTTAGAATGAGTTGATTTAGCTGTTTTCGAGGAGGCTTAGCAAGTTTCTAATTGATACTGTTTTTTTCCCTAACTAAAGTTTAATTAGTACATTTTAGATAATTTTTCGACAAATTAGTATGTTATCTTGCAGTCCCTCACTTCAGCCATGACTAGCTGTTTGTTCATGTAAAGGAACGATCTTTTATGTAAAATACCGTTTTTTTTATATGGAGATTTTAAAATTCTGAGATTATCGGATAAATCCGAGTGCTTTTCGGAGTTTTTCGGATTTATTCGAAAACGCGGAACACCTAAGCTTCCACCATACTTAAATTGTAAATAAAAATATTATATTAATACTCAGCAGCAAACACAGGACATCGCGCAAGCTGAGAGTACTGCGTATACAACGTGGAAGCTTTAAAAGTGTGTCCTGAATTTGTCTTTCAGCACATTCGCAGAAGTGGAAAATAATAAAACTTCATTCGATCCGAAGCTTCAAACACGAATCAACCGCAATTTTTCACTATGCGCACATGGCTCGTGATTTACCAGTTCGCCTGCGTGTGTTCACTTCTTTTTCAGTGATGCATGTGTTCGCCTTATGTTTCCAAGTGGTGTAAGCCACAGAAGGACCGAACGCTCCACTGCGTTTTCCCTTTTATTCTCCGGGAACTGGCCACGGTTGGCGAGATCTGTAGAGAACAGCGTACGCGAGTTTCGATCTGCGGGGGACAGTCGGCTCGCGCGACTGACCACGAGACGTGTGCACTCTAGGAGCGCGCTTTCCCAAAGAGCAGCCAGCTTCAGCGCGAGGAAGAGACAGCCAAAAACAAAAGAACATAGATATATATAAAACGGTATTTTGTCAATTTTTTGGGAGTCTGTATTCAAAGTTCAGGACTGAACAATGCAAAGCTATGATGAACTAAACGTTTCGCTCTCCATGACTTTTTCTGTGGTTCGTGTTGTCCTAAGCATGAACCACACAACTCACGATATGGCCGGAAGACCATGCTTAAAGCTGTAGCCTTTCGTTTTCGTATATCATGAATGTGTACTTAGCTACATAGGTTCATAAAAGCGGCGCTCGGTGTTCAGAAAGAAAACCTAGCCCACACGAAGAAACAAAGAAAGGCATCTTGAAAGAAATTCTCGCTGCATTTGGTTATGTTATCATCTTTTTCGAGTTTGGTGTGGAGCATTCCCCTTCATCTAAAACGAAAGACATTAAAAAAAACATTTAAAGAAATATAAAACGTTTTTACGGTGTACAACAAAATTCTGCATGAATGTTACCCTGCCATATTTATATTTGTCCTCACCCGGGGCCTCAACCAACGGCCTGGGGGCAGTCTCAAGCGAAAACATGGGAAGCAAGTTGTACACGACCTAGCGTTCTTGCACAAAACAACGTTTTGCGGCTATGCAGGTACGGGAGAGCGTGCATAAAGGCCGATTAAAGCTGTAAGCTGTGCACGCACACTCCTTCTCTCGTCGAAAATGCCACATAAAGTTTTCTACGCGTATAGAACACTGACATCGTTATATCTGGGAGCGATTTTGCACGTTAGAGACTGCACCAGCAGGCGCTGCCACACTGACATCGTTATATCTGGGAGCGATTTTGCACGTTAGAGACTGCACCAGCAGGCGCTGCCACTTTTGCCAGTAAAAGAAAGAATAAAAAAGTGAAAGACGTTTACAACTCCCTGTAACGCCGAATCGGAGCGCAGCTCTTGAGGAGGAGGAGGGAAGGGTACTCAGGGGAGGGTATACCCCTCCTTCTCCTCCGGGGGGGGGTCATGTGACCTCGGGGGGGTCACGTGACCTCGAGGGGGATCCCGTGACCCCCCCCCCCCGAGGTCACGTGACCCCCCCCCCCCCCGATATGTCCCAACATGTCGGGGGGTCACTGACCCCGCGACATGTCTCAACATGCACCGCACGTGACCTCGGGGGGGGGGGCACGCGACCCCCAGGTCATGTGACCCCCCCCCCCCCCCGAGATGTCCCAACATGTCGGGAGGGGGTCACCTGACCCCCGCGACATGTCCCAACATGCACCGCGCGGTTATGGGACATGTCCCGACATGCACCGCGCAATTACGCCGACGGCGACGCCAACGGCGTCGCCAACGACGACGCTGTTGGCGTCGTCGTTGGCGTCGTCGTCGGCGACGGCGACGCCGCTCAAGCCGGAAACATGCGCCTAAGCGCTGCGCTCTAAAAAAAAGCAAATTTGACGTGGGAATGTTTACACAGTGAAAAGTAGGTCTGTCTTGGGGATATGGCGTCACTCGTTCAACTCTTTTGATTAGCAATTTGACCAGTACGACTGCTAACTAGAAGTCTGAAACCTGCATCTCCATGTGGAAAGACAGTACCACGGAGCAGCAGTACATCCCTGAGTTCTGCAGCGCGAGCTTTCGCTTGACACGCTCAAAGCTGCGAACTACACAGTGGATCGTCTCGCTTTATCAATTTCAACGTCATACTTGTTTACCACCTTAGCACGGAGGATCGAGTTGTCAGAGCTGTGTGTCATCCCCTTACACCCGAAGAACAACAAGTTTCAAGTATTGAGTAAATTGTGGCATTGGATCGTTCTATTTTTCATCTTCGTGGCTTCATATATTTACAGTGGCTAATCGAAATGGAATTCTAGATTGGCCGCCCAAATAAATCCTCTTCTCAGACATGCATGAACTCCAAGAAGCCAAGAACGGGCTCCGCGTCGTCAACAAACTTCTGACACTATAGGATACTGCGCAGCAGGCACGTAGCCAGGATTTTCATTCGGGAAAGGGGGGGGGGGGGGGAGGTGCCCATGACAAAATGCTGTATGAGGGAGAGAAGGAAGAGGATGCCCCAGCAAAATTGAAGAGTTTGGGGGGGGGGGGGGCCTTTTGGCTATGTGCCTGCTGCTCGGTGATCTGTAAAATACTAAAAGGGACATCATTGGAGCTCAGCTATGGAGGACAAGGTCGTTCCGACCTCTATGAACCTGTTTCTTTATACATCGGAGATTGCGGCCATCGGTACAATCCATTCCAATTATTATCTTCTGCGCGCTTCCAGCTTTGTTTGCTGGGTTGTGGAACGCCGCGGACACACTGTTAATATATCATGCAAAAGAGTCTGCAGGTAATGTCTCAGGCGTATTTCTTCATTGTATGACGAACCTGTCACATTAGTAATGCAAAAATTGTTTTTAGACATGTTCGAAGCTTACGTATGTTTTAAGAAAACATGTTTCAAGCTTGCGGTGCGCGTGTCCTCAGATAATTATGTCATCATGTACGCAGCGACACCGTGTCCTTTGCATGATGTATGGGCGGCGTGACTGCGGCGTTACGGTTATGAGTATGCGTATGAGGGTAAGTCAACGGCACTGGCACCTGCTATGGTCCCGAGACGATCGGACGGAACAACTGGACCTCCTGGAATGCTTAGAGATGATGTTCTCAACCTTATTCAACAGTTCTAAAGTTTTTAGTATGCGTTTTTGTTTTTCATTAAGGGTTCTGGCAAATCAACTGCTCCGGTCGGATTGATTTTGCGTTGTCGCTACTGCATTGTTGTGTGGCGCGTATATATAGAGTTCTTTTCATAGAATTCTATAAGAGAAGGTGTCATACTTCCACACTCACTTTTCTAAGCAAAGATAGAGTGATAACAAGTGTTGTATTTTTCTCGTTTATGCGTCTAAGGTTTTTGCAATACGTCTTAGTGCAACACAAATTCGTCTCCTCTTACCTCCTGGAGAGTTGTTGGCATTTGCCCCGGGTTCTTCACTTTAGCGGTTTTGGGTCGAAAGAAAGCTGACAGGGAACAAGAACAGAGATATATTGAGAACGCCTTCAGCAAACTACAGAAAGGGGAAGTATATGGATCAACGCCATGCCTTTGCAGCAGTAGCCTGAACTGTACGCTACATCTTACATCTCCTTGCAAAACTATACCAACGATGCAACGTAAAATGCTGTCCTGACAAAAAAAAAGTTTTATTTTTATTTTTGGAGTTATTTGTTTAGCTTTTTTTTGTCGAGTTGTCATTATTGTTGCAGCAACGAAAGGTTAGTCTTGAGACTTATTCGAAATCTCGCCGGCGGCAGTTGCTGTTTTATAGCATATTTTGAGGCTTTACTCTCCAAAACGATGACCTTACGTCTCACAAACTGTCATCGGGCTAAAAACACAAACAAACAAAAATTAAAGCACAGAAATTTTAAAACGTTAAACTTCAATTTATCTTTAGGATAGACTAATTGTAAAAGCATATACTATTATTTGTACAGCTATACCACATGTTGTGCGTGTATAAATTTCAATGTTTAGAGGCCGGATTCTTAGGCACTAAAAAGCACGTTTTAGGCGCCAAAAATACGCGGCAAAAACAACGTTTTAGGCACTAAAAAGAATAAAATAGGCGCAATAAATTTTTAGATAAATGCTAATAATTTCAAGTGAAGACGTGAGCGAACTGTAAGCACGACAGGAAATCCAAAAATGTCATTGCTATGAGGCCACAATGGCAGTAACAGTTCAATTCAATTCAATTCAATTCTTTATTTTTCTCTCATAACAAGTTCTATACATTGACCTTAGACGTGGAATTGCCCCGTAATACCTCTGGGCTAATGGCGATCAATTGGCTTAATTTCACAAGCGCATTGCTTACATACATGTTCAGATGCGAAAGTCACTCAAGCGTCGCATATTGTGAAACAGGCAGGAGAAACAATACTTGAAATATGGTAATACTGATTTATAAAAGCGCAAAGTTATGTCTGCCTGACGCAATTAAATTACAATAAAGCAAGAAAATAATAAATGCAAGATAGACAAGGTTTGTTAAGAAATTAACATGTTGTTACGTGAGAACTTACGTACAAACTTTAGCAATTTTCTACAGGTGCCTTAATTATACAGGCAAGACCTTTCAACACTGCCAAATACACATACGCTCATTCGAAATATAAATATTAAGAATTGTGTTTGGACAGAACGCGGAACCTAGTTTAAGAATCACTATGAAAATTATAGAAACAATAGGTAACTACCAGCATCTCCAGATTTCCGGGTTCAAAATTGTGCCTCTTGTCGCTGAGAATGAGTTTGTACGCGGAGAACGAACGCTCGACGTCGACAGATGTGATTGGTGCGTACTTATACTTGGGAAGATTCGATGGGTTAATTGACACTGGGATCCTACAGTGCTCACCAGCAAGGACTTCTGAAGCTTCTTTAAGGACAGAAAACCCCTTGTTTTTGTCCAAGACCGATTGCAGCTTCGCACGTGCCTTTTCGGCGACGGGTCCTTCGGGAACGGTGGCGATTCTTTCCTGTGCGTGGAGAATTAGCGCAACGTTCGTAACAAGAGTTTCTCCCGCACTTTCAAGTTTTTTGATAGAATCCGCTAAGAACGTGAAGTTGGCGCAAAGGTACGCGAGGTCTCCTGGAAGGCTATTCACGGAGAGGACAGCTTGAGCCTTTGTGACTGCAACACTCTCGTCAGCGAACGCGGTCTCAGTCGACGGTCGTCCGTGCTCCGTTTGCACTCTCTCGCAGTACTCGACGATTGCTTGATGCGACGGTTCCTTTAGAGAATCAACCCAACGGAAACACCAATGGAACCACCCAGATGCGTTGCATCACACCAGGGTTCCCGCGAGGGGAGGTGGGCGTAATTTTTCCCCATCACTTTCTTTGCCCCTGACGGTATCATAGTTCCCCTGGGGAGTAGAGTTGTGCGTCCACCGCCAAGTCCTGCGGGAAAGCCACCCGTAAAGCATGCAGAAGCCGCCGCTCCGGTTGCACCGGCGCAAAGGGAGGGGGGGGGGGGAGTGTTAAAAAGAGGACCAGGTTCAAACCCATAGAATTCAGAACAGTAAATATTTCCAGGTAGAATGAATAAAGGTATCAAATTGCACTCGAAAGCGAAACTTGACGCTACATAGTGCTGATTTAGGCGCCAATTTGAGAAAAAAGGCATTTATAGGCATTTATCGGAGTTTAGGCACCAACACCCAAAATAGGCATTTATAGGCACTATAAAACCACCATAAAAGCCATCCTTGACCTCCAATTCGTGCTCATATATCGAAATGGGGCGATAGGAACGCAAGGAAAAAAATAGGCATTTGCCTAAAATCCGGTCTCTATACTTGTTTTCACATCAAGAACCATAGGAAAAAAAAGTCCGGTTTCTCGCGGATGATTACTGATTTTCACCTTTAGGTGGAGATTTAAGATATATTTATTAGCATTTTGGAGTGGATACACGTTATCTTATCAAGAAGTACACGTTTCAAACGCCAAAAGCATCGCCTGTGCCTCCGACAACCAAATATGGCGAGAACTATTTCCCGCGGCGTATGAACAATGCGCAAAACTTACTGTTTTCTTGAGGTGAAAACGGGTATAGTTATATTACAAAAAAAAGAATATATATATATATATATATATATATATATATATATATATATATATATATATATATATATATATACACACACTCAGAGACAAATGAGACGTTTTGGGCGAACAATATCCTCAGAGGCATGTTTGGGACTTCCTATAATATTCTAGGTTAAAAATACTCGAAATAATTTGACAGATTACCTGACTAGGTCTACCATAAAAAGAATAGCGCGTCCGTCACTAATGACTAATAGTTTGGGAAAGGGCGCGAATCGCAGACAATTTGACGATTACCACCTGTTACATGCAGGAATCGTCAAAATCAAGCACTTTCCTCCCCTCTCCTTTGAATTTTATTAGTTTAACACTAAAACTGTCACAACTTTAAATGAGAAAAGATGCTTTGCGCGCAGAATATGCCACAACATATTAAAAAAAAACAAGATAAAGCTCAAAATATGTATATACTCCACAACCTGGATCCATATAAAACAGCCTGATATCTTAACAATCTCCTCGCTAAACAAACATATCGATTAATTACTCGATCGATTAAACTCGACTGAAAATTGCTTATACATTTTTAAACGGTGCACAGACCTAGCCATTACTGGAGTGTGCAGGAAACTTGGCCACGGTTTTCGTGACCGATGCAATGTTGAAACAACAATGCGGAAGAAAAACAAGGTCGTAATTATCCGGGAGCCCTAGTTTTTTTCGTGGAAAGGTCCATTTCCACGCACTGTTGTTCAAAAGTTGAGTTCTGAGAGCACGCAAACGGGAAAGCACCAAATTATTTCGCGAAGTACAGAAATGACATCGACAGATCTACCTACACTAACAAACACCAAAAATTTAAAAAAGCAAGAAAAAAAAATTTTTTTTTAGGCATTTTAAGCTCTGTTATGGATTTCAGTAGTTCTGCGGTCCCTTTCAACCTCAGGTTTCCTCCCTGGATTACGATCTTTGGGCGAATCGGAACTATGGAAAAGAACGACTGTGGATCACGCACGTCAGAAACTTGGCCATAAACTGACTGCAGGCCATATTTTGCGATTTTGCACGACACAACAACATGGAGAGCGAAGAGAAAGAGAGAAAGATATATGAGAGAAAGAAGGAAGGGGGGGGGGAGACGAAGTTCAGATGCGGATTGGAGAAAGTGGATCAGGAGGTGGACGAAAGAACCGATGCCGCGTGTCGTGCTGTCTCAGGACATTTCGCTTGGAGCGCGGCCCCAGCTATCCGATGAACATTACTTTGATCTCAAAGCGCTTTTTTCCTTCACCGTAGGAAGGGGAAGAAAAAAAGAAGATACGTTAGGTGCGCTCGAGTGATGTCTCCTGGGCGCTACTCACCAATAAAGATTCAATTTCTTCGGGTCTAACTTTGGCGTCAATTTGGCGGCGTGCGCGACTAAAAGCGTCGCTGTGGTTGACCTTCTGAGATGGG
The DNA here is from genome assembly GCA_037355805.1 of Ixodes ricinus. Lineage (NCBI taxonomy): Eukaryota > Metazoa > Arthropoda > Arachnida > Ixodida > Ixodidae > Ixodes > Ixodes ricinus. The sequence continues at coordinate 46,405 of JAZHYW010027295.1, read as the reverse complement.
CCAACTCTATAACGTTCTTAGCAGGACCTCTGCCTCGTAGACGGAGTGAACGTCACATGTTCATTCGGTATTTCTGCTGAGCACGCCGCGACTACGGGCTTCCGCCGTCCTCTTTACATGCAACATGAAACTTGTCGTTCCCAAACGATGATAGACATTCATGATCGCAAACATTTTGGCCAAATCATTGGTCCTATCGTCACGTGTCGGAACCTAAGCGTGCGCTGCAGTAGCACCTCGCCGCTTTTAGGATATCTGCGAACTATTTTTTTTTATGAAACTGCGTTCACAAGCGAAGCATATCGTCGGAAAACGAGAGAAAATATTTATCTTCGCGCATTCAACGCACTCTGGTGCATACGCCCGAATGCATGCATCAATATTGATTGTAATCTGTTACTTTCGCGGCTAATCTTTTGAACGGTTGATTAACTTTTTTTTCAAAGCCACACGATAGTAGGTTGATCACATTTAGATGTCATTAGGCGACTATTTGTCGTTATCTTCTAGGGCCGTCGTCATCGTTTTTAGTCACGAACACTCCCCGTGTGCAGCGGAGACGTGGAGAAGTGAGACAATCGAGCGATACCGGTGTTTTCCGGAATAAGATTGAAAGGAACAAATTGCAACCGAGAAAATCAGTCGGTGTTGAAGAATCAAAATTAGACGAAAACTTTGAGTGTGAGGAGACGGCAGGTCGATAGGCACGTCCACGTAAAGTATGTTGCAACATACGGTTCTCCGTAGAAGCTGCACCCCAGCGCCAGCGATGCCACTACTCCGTCTCATGAGGAGGGCGCAGCCAAAGCACCACCGACGGCAGCGAGGCGCGTGCTGGGACAGCACCATCTTGAATAACCAGGGCCCGCGAACGTTCTCCTCTTCCTCCCCTGGAGACGTCATCACAGTCCAAAAGCGCCTATTCAGCAATTGGACCCGAGCCCGTTGTCGAAGTCCTTCGACGCGTTGATTGGTCTGCCGAGGCTCAGCCGAACGCTGACTCAGCACTCGTGCCCAATCTGTTTCGTTTTTCTCGATGTATCTCACTGTGATTATGCCAAAATTCTGGTGCGCGAGGCTTTGAATATTCTAGGTGTGCTGCTTGGAGGCGGACCTGCTCCGCAGATTTTTATGCTGCAGCAAAGTAAAGTGGAGAAGTCGACTGTGCTGAATAACACTTCGGGGTGCGGAGAAGATCGTGTACATGTTCTATCTGCTCAGGACACAGTGTAAAACAGGACAAAACGTTCCCACAGCCTTTTCCCGGGGTCGCCTCGGAACTGAGGGAAAATGTTTTTCGTCTTTCGTGTTCACGTGTGTGTGCAAGACGAAATGAAGTGTTTGATTTTTTTTTCATACAAATCATGGTTTGCGTTTTATACATTGTTTGTTTTATGGCTTCACGGGGCTCACTCGTCGTATTTTGTTACGTTTGTCATGTGTTCGTGCAATGAAGCCAATGAGATACTTGAATATGCCGCTATGAGCTTTCAGTATTAAACGCGACTTCCAAAAGCTCAAGAAACCAACTCAAGTTCTGAAAGTTTAAGCAGAATAACGGGTTTTTTCTCCTTCACCCCCGTAAACAACCCTACGAGCTTTCGAACAAATATTTACCGTGTTTTGCAAATGCGCCTTCTTTTCATAATACAAGAAACCATGTCTTATTAACAATTGATGCAAAAATTAAATCCTAGGGAGCTTCGTAGCGCCTGTGTCAAAAAATACGGTAACATTTATTCCTTGCCTAAAAAAATTAAAAATAAAATAAAATAAAACAAGCGGTACTGATTTATTTGTGTTTTTATTTTATTTTATTTGTGTTTTTATTCGATCGCACACTGCGTATTTTTAGTACACGCGAAGGATATCGATGCTAATATGAGAACAGTCAATGTTACCGGGTTTCCATGAACAGGTAAAGGGTTTTCTTAGAAAGCCTGATGGAAAAGGGGACCGTATGCGGCCAATATTCCCCGTTTTCCTGGTCCTGCTGATGTGTATAGGTAAATAAAAAAGTCGCTGGAAATTCTTCGATCGCCAAAACTTCGCCCTTCCTTCAAAACATGGCGTGAAACTGAAAAAGAATTGGTACACAGTTATTGATCTCGGCGTGACAAAGAATTCCTCAGTAGTCTGCCCGTCTTTCTTTTTTTCTTTCCCCAGTGATGCCGTGACTCATTCTCCTACATAGTTTTGGCAGTTGTTCATAGCTGAACAATCAGCGTCCCGTGAAACTGGCGTTCTTTGTCTAGCGTCACGCCATTCCGGTGCGGCTACTATCTCTCGATCGGAAGAATTCGGGACGAAGCAGGACTTTTTCTTTCTCTCTCCGTCGATTAGAACGCAGGGAAAGAGGACTGGCGCTAGACAGACGGCCGACCTGCGGACGGGTAACCACAATCACAGACAGTGCGCCGAGAAAAACAAACCAAACACAAGATTCTAGGCATTCGATATCGGAGTTTCTTTCCCCTGCGGACTATTGCCGGTCTTTTTCTCCCCAACATTGCGCGCCGCAACAAAAGCCTTCTTTTTTCTTCTCTTTGTTTTTGTAGTCGTCTACAATGCTGTTTGCAACAGTGGGAAAGAGGAAATGGGAGCGAAGTTTGTTCTTTTGACTACCGGGTGAAACAAGGAGACGGCAGGCTCTTTAAATCGACCGGAAAATTCGGTTTCTTAACCTATCGCGCTACGATTTTGTGCAGCGTTGCCCACAGATGGTGCATTTTTTTCGTAAAATTTGCAAAGAAAGAATTTACCTGAGGAAAAGGTAAAGAAAGAAAAAGGCTTAGCTCTTATGGAAACGCAGCGACGCCACCGGTCTTCAAACAACACGGCGCCGTTTCGCACGGGAGACAAGAGATGGCGCAACGAACGCCGCCAACGAACGAGCATACGGCGCCGAGACCCGGCACTTTAGCAGACGATCCTTTCGACTCAAAAGCGGCTCGCGTTCCGCAGGCGGCGACAGTCACAGAAACAAAAACAGGCGCGGTAACAACAAGGAACTGCAGTTCCTTGTCTGCTAAACACGGCGGCTCTCGGCGTCGTCTGCTCGTTCGTTGGCGGCAGTTGGCGTCGCGACCGCTTGCGCCATCTCTTGTCTCCCGTGCGAAACGGTGCCGTGTTGTTTGCAGACCGGTGGCGTCACTGCGTTTCCATAGGAGCTAAGCCTTTTTCTTTCTTACTTTTTCTCAGGTAAGTTCGTTCTTTGCAAATTTTACAAAAAAATGCACCATCTGTGGGCAACGCTGCACAAAGTCGTAGCGCGATAGGTTAAGAAACCGAATTTTCCGGTCGATTTAAAGAGCCTGCCGTCTCACTTGTTTCACCCTGTATACTAGATGGAAGCGTAACAATTTTAGGAAAGTCACGGCCCTTGAATTTGTAGAAAGAAATGGCGTCACTACGACACTGAATGCGAAACAACCATTTTCGTAGCATGAAGAAAAGCGTCGGGTTTCTTTTTTAAGCTTGGCTACGACCTTAGACACATATCCTCACCTAATTTCCAATGCGCTTGTTCATTGGGCGTTGGGTCAAGAACATACTTTTACGGCGAGAAACGTTATTGGTCAGATTTCGCAGCGAATCCAGTGTGTGTACGATGCGGTCCGTGACGTCGCGTCGACCGTTTCCCCTCTAAATGTAGCGTAAAAATTGTGGCGCACGTGAAGTTACATGACACTGTGCTGTCACCTGACGTTACCTGTTTACATGCATTCACCGTCTAGTGACGTCAAAGTGTCACGCGACAATGTCATCTTTGCACCTTTGTCAGATTTCGAATGGTGGTGGAGAGTTATTTTGTGCAGTTCGTATGCACCAGACCCTATACGGCAAACCGGCAGCTGTTGCCTCAGTTAATTCGCAAAGCATGAAAAGGAACCGGCTATTTTACTTTTCGGGGAGGAACCTTTCCTGCGATTATATAGTTGCAACAGACGATTAGCGACGTGAGCCATCAAAAGCGTCGCCGTGGTCGAGGTTCGCGATAAGCCAAACAATAGCTTCCTCAATATTGATAATGACGGGTGTAGCACGATTGCCCCGCGTGCAGAATCCCCGTCGCAAAAGCCCCGCGTCATTAGCCCCACGTTTCAAAAACCCCGCGTTCAATTACCCCGTCCCGCATTCCCCCCGTGCCAAAAGCCCCGTCCTCACTGCCACCGTCCCACCCTCTTCGCGCTGGAACCAGTATTGTTCTATGTCTTTACCTAAACCGCTGAAGGTCTACAAAGGCTCTTTTAAATGAAAGAAACTTGAACCGCAGAAAAACCTAAAATGACGTACTACAAGTGGCTAATTGCATAAATCTGCATAACCAGCGATGCACCCTGTTGTCATAGAGGTATACTCAGACGTAGAATTATAGACTTCATCTACCTAGATAGATGCAAATATTTTTAGAACGACGTAAGAATGGAAGTGGTGTTTGGTGCTGTAAATGTAATAAGTACGGCGCCATGATCTGCGGGTCAACAGTTTTGACAGAACCGTCGTCACAAGATGTGAACATGTAAAGCGTACGCCTGAAGAAAGGGAAGCTTTATCCATTTATTCCTACTTCAGTCCCGGGTACGGCATGATTGTTACACAGCTCGCGTGCACACTTACTGTCTCTTAGGTAAGAGCAGAATGCTCCGCCCTCGGGCTGAGGACCCGGCCACCTGACACGGGGCATTCGCGACATGGGCTTTTGAAACTGGGGCATTTTGAAAGCGGGGCAAAAAGGCCGGGGCGTTTGCCGCGGGGCATTTGATACGGGGTTTTTGACATCGGGTGCTATCGTGCACCACCCATAATGACTGCCCAATCGCCGGAGCGGCCCAATCGCGTGTGGCAAATCCGGGTCGTGACGTCACGAATGAAAATCACAAATTGGCGCCACCGAATCATCTCGGCGATAATAGACCCATCAGAGAAAAAAGCGCCACCTGTCGTACGCAACGGCAACTAGCGGCAGCCGCCATGCTGCAGGATAGTGCGCGCCGCTGCATACGCTGCGTAGGCCGTAGACGCTAGTCAATTCCGGCCCACGATGCCAACGTACTGCTGGCGTGTCCCTCTGTAAGCAGAGTGGGTATCTGGACAAGTCTGGCATTAAGGTACGTATTCGTAAATGTACTCGTTGTCGGTTGACGGGCGTCGGTTTGGTGGGGCTATTCAGCGGCGTAGCCGCGAAACGTTTCCCTGCTGAAGTGCAAGAACGGAACACGAGCCGATCCCACGCTACGCGCCTTGGGTGTATGAGTCCGGTGTTTTTAATCTCAATTTTTGCGTTTGGAGGTAGAGTTTTCAAGTTTCAGCTAGTTCGAAGAAATCAAAGCATCAAATACAAATATAAAGTTGCTCGTAGTATCGCTTGTGGACGTGACAGCTTCTTGAGCGCCTAGCTTCAGGTATGCACGAGCTCGCGGTGCTTCCAACTTCCGCGTGTAAATTATATATTAGGTACGCATGAAGCCATACGACCTGAAGCTTTAACCTGCCTGTAGCGCACACATCTGTGCAGCGCGTGCTTTATGCAAAGCAACATGCAATCGCGTGCAACTTCTGCTTCACTGCAAACCTGTTGCTCTACATTTCAACTCTAAAGTCTCCCTCTAGAAAAAGGGACTCGACGTATCAAGTAGAAACTTGCGTCGAATACGTATTTTACTGGTTGAATTTGTGCATTGAAATTTTAAGTCTTAATTGAAAGTACAAAACAATAAAAAAAATATGCCCCCAAAAGGTCCGTTCTTATTATTTGTTTTGTACTTGAAGTAGAGGTTTAGATTTTTATTGATTTATGACCGCCTAATTAAAAAAATTAGATGGTCACACCGGCGTGCGCGTTGAGCGAGTCCAACGCCTTCGTTGGCGAGTCGTTTCTCGAAAACTCTCGCTCCGAACGTCGTTGGTTGGCTCAGCCGCTCCGCGACTGGATCGCATCGCAAAAAAGTCGGGTCAAGTAGCGACTGCTCAAATCGCGTCGCTTTTTGCCTGCGATGGTCGCTTTTGCGATGAAAGTTATCGCGCGACTAGATCGCATCGCCGGTGGGAACGCGCGTGGCGAGCGACAGCGAAGCGGGTCCCCTGCGCTTGTTTCGTCGCACATCCGGAGAGTACTGGCGACCTCTAACTACAGCCCGTAAATTATAACCGGTTCCTATCATTTTCTGATGCATACTAACACATGTCTGATGCCGTACCTACAAAGATCTACCTTTTTCCTGCGTAGTTGGCCTTTATGGATGCGGCGACCACGAACCCTCAACGAGGAAGTTGTAACTTCTGTCGAATTGTCGTTCCGAGTCCGATCAGCTCTTGAAGAACCGATATACCTCATCATCTTTAACAGCTGGGAGTTGGGAAAAGTCGTTGACCCAACCCGTGATCGGAAAAACGCTTCCTGCAGCCATACAGAGGCGAAGGGATCGACGAAACAAGAACGCTAGAGTCAAAACAACTATGCCGGCCGCAATGGAGTCCTTCCCAATGGCGCCGGCCGCCCAATGTTGTTGGACTCGTTCAGCGGATTTCCGCTGTTGCCAGACTTTTTGAAAGGGTCTATAGCAACTCCTCCCGCCAAGCATTCACGTCAGCGTTTTAATAGAGACCTATAGATATAGCCACGGCCGGGTTACACAGCGGCGCTCACGTGCGCTCACGTTATCAACCTTTTTTTTTCTTTTATAGAAATATGTTTTGGCAAAAAGTCAATATAGAAATTAGCAAGCAACCATGATTTTTTAAAAGAAATTCGCGATGGTCGGTATCACGGTCTGGGATGTTTGGCATGGAATGACCCAATAAGGTTGTTATTCATATCGATCGGAGTACATGTCAAGGTGGCCTCGAGCGCGAAAATTATGGTAAAATACAGGGCTCGAGCGCGAAAATTATGGCAAAATACAGGGCTCGAGCAATTGAGTTATTGACCCAACAGGCAAGCGTACAAGTCGTTGTGGCGTGTTTTGGGTTTATTTTCGTGCTTTATTTAGCCAGTAGCAAATAAGAAATACCGATATATGCTCATGTTGCCAAGTACAAAGTGAACATTAGAGCCAAGGACGCCCTACATCAGAGTGGATCGGTACTTGCGTGCCCACGCCACAATGACTAAACTCGAGATGCACAAAGATGTTCAGTTAGATCTATCTGCGACTTCAGGGAAATCGAGGGCGTCTAGTGACTATACCCATTTTCACCTCAAGAACCGTGGTAAAAAAAGGTCGGCTTCTTGTGGACGGTGGAGCATTACTGATTTCCCCCTTGATGTAGAGAATTAAGATACATGGAGGTGAATTGTAGATTATGTATATCACATTTTCACAGCTCCTGGAGGTCTAAAGACGAAGCCGTGAAAGTAGGGTTAAAAACAAGTGGTTAAATCGCCACTTAGACTGGTACCTGTGCCACCTGGCAAATTTTAATGTCAGTTGCATCCATTTATCTGATCGGCCAATGAGCGCTTACCTTTCCTGGTGCAGCGCGGTGCACGCGCGACGATCGTCGTCACGGTCGCGAGCTGATTCGCCGATCACTTTAATGCCAGTCGATGAAACTCAGATTACATTTTACCGTGTGGCGAAAGCATAAGGGAGTGAAATGGTGCCAGTTGGTATCAGTTGTACATAATGAGGATAAACAGCTCAATAAACGCGCTGTCCCGAATATGCCCGAAGCGCTAAGTAGGAAGCGAGATGGCGGCTCTGGGAACGGGTCGGGAATAACCCGAGAATCTACTACTTGGACTACCCAAGGTTGTCTCCACCCTAGTAGCCGGAGCAAGCAATACTGAGACATTCTTTCGTAAAAAGAAATAGCGCGGCGTCGCACAATTAAAAAAAATCCGAACCACCTAAAAAAAAATCATTAAAGTGAGTTGGCAACAGCCTTTGTTTGGTTCCATGAATTTGATTATCGTGTTCTAATTAGACAGAAGAAGACTTAAGCCAGATCAATTTTGTAAAAAAAAAAAAAGAAAAAAAAACGAGCAGCGAATACTTGCTGGGCATGCGTTCAGCCTCTCTGCCACCTGTTTTCTTTCAAAGGCGTCGTGACGTCATCGTAGGCTTCTCCGAGCCAGCCTAAAGGCAAACAAGGGTCATCCGATACCACCGATGAACTCACGTTCGCTAGTTTTATTTCTTTATCGCTTCGTCTAAGAAAGTCGACAGGAACCTTTACACATATAACTTTAACTTTCCTACATTCACACTTTCACAGTTTTTCCGGGATTAAAATTACCTTTACCTTAGTTTGAACCGAAAGTTTTCAAGGCCCGCGGCACTTCAAATCGCTCGCTTCAAAGCATGCTTCGAAGCATACTTTGATACGACTGGCTTTATAAAATAACACCACTACCTAATGAACTTTCACATTATTCGGATTAAGCAAGCTGGCACGTGGCTTACATGCACATCGTGTCATCGAACCAAAATGGTTGCGATTCCTAATTGTTATTGCGGAAGAAAGCAGATTCATCTGTGTAAACTGTATGCTGCGGGAAAGTACGCGCTCAGCAGAAAAACCATCACAATGGCAGCTGATGTGGTCAAGCCGTCTATAGTGTGGAAGAGGAGATTCAACTGGTTATATTAGACAAGACTATTGCGACAGAATTCTTTTAGAATGGGACAATGGTGCACAGTTCCCCAAAAGCTCGCATATTCGCCTCTTCGGAGAAACCTGCAAGACACCTCAGAAAGGTTTTTTGTTCTGTCTTTTCACTCCTCCTTTATATAAGACAGAAAGCACGAAATTTAATTCCAAACGGGTAATGTAATTTTTACTCAACAAAATTCCAATACGAGTATGTTAAGCTTGTGCTTAACAAAACAAATATTTTGCGACTGAAAAATGTAGCAGAAAAGTCAAGAAACGAATATCCGTGGTGCGAACCAGTTCGTTTACGGAAAGAAAGAAGTGAACGCCGAACAATCAGGGAAAATAAATATTTACCGTGATATGAAGGGGGTTGCAGACGTCCGTAAATAAGGGCGCAAAGGATTCGATTCTTTTAGCTACTCGAAGCCTTTGTTTCGGATGGTGGAATTATTTGCATTGCGAAACTGTATAGCTGAACTGCGCGCCCCTAGTGAAACCCTTCCACCTCGCCGAAGGGAATGAATCGGTTAATCCTTTGAGAACACAGAATGCACTCACAAACACTCACATGTTGAAAGTCTGAACCTCCCTTTTTCCAACTGAGCAAACAATCTCAGGGTCATTTTACTGCAGCCTTACATATTGAGTGTCGCTAATCTTTATCGTGAAAGTTATTAAAGTATTCTAAAAATATCCAGTATTGAATACAAGAATGCTACGTTGGATCAAAACCACTATCGTGTTCTACAGGTGTTTGTCGGGTTATATCATATTTGTACCGCCACGAAATAAAGAATCTTTAGTGAGTGATGCACATTAAAATTCACAGGTTGCCGGTCGAATTTGTATTGACTATATGGTTAATTCAAACTCGTATATTTAAGGCGAAAGCCTTACTTGTCTCATTAAACAAAAAATCGGAGTAAATTATAAAAAACGCGATTGCGCGGCACGCGCCGCTCAATGGGCGACCCTATTTGTCCCATTTCCTTGGCGTCGTCCTTGCGGTCGTCCTAGAAGTCGTCCTAGACCTCTAAGACGACCTCACTTGTCACATTACGTGAAAAACAAGCGGCGTCGACGTTGTTGTGCCCGAAAGATGGCCATAAAAATACGTCATCAAGCGTCATCAGCGTGATGTCATCAAGCGTCATCATACATCATCAGCGTGATGTCACCGCCTGAGCGCCGTGTGCAAAAGGTGCACTTCGGACTTCATCTGTGCTCTTTGTGTGCTTCGTGCGATGGACTGTGAGGCGACCGCGTGTGCATGCATCTACGGCCTCGACATCGGAAGCTTACATCAACGGCGGCTTCCACAGGCAAACGTGGTTAACCACGCAAATACACCAGAGCCTCCTTAAGTGTCCTCCTCTAGGCGTCGTCCCGACGTCGTCCTAGACGTCGCCCTTGAGGTCGTCCTATAGGTCGTCCTTGACTGGCTTTCGCCCTCCTGCACGTAAGCAGTCTTAAGTGTACTCGTGTAATTTTCAACATCTCAAGAGTGGAATAACCGATCCGAAAAAGGGGAAAAACTTCATAGGATAGATGCTTGGGCGAGTTGGTGAACCATATTTTACGGTGACAGCGCAGAGAAACAAGCACACACCAGATACTCGGGAAGACGAGCACACGCGCTGAACTTACAACTCTTGTGTATTCCCATAGGTATTCCACTACATCGTTCTTCTCTTCAACGTCTGGATTGGCCTTCCAGAACGTGATAGGCAGAAGAAATAGCGTAAAATACGATGAAACAAGGCTAAAGACAAAACAAAAGGAAACGAAAAGACAAAAGAAAAAAAGAAAAGAAAAGAAGAAAAGGAAAAGAGAACCCTCACAAGTCATCCCTCTCCCTCGCCGCTATCAAGGCAAGTTTATTCAGTTATTAAAGTTAGGGAGCGATTCTAAGTGGTATTTAGCGAAAGTTGAAAAATAATTTCCCGGCTCCTTTGATAAATGTGGCGGACATCCATTAAGGGCGTGGTGCGCAATCCGGAGACCATCATAGCGACAATAATATGGATGGTAGTCGCCAGTCCTGCATTTTTAGGGGCGAAGCTCCTTAGGGGCTAGCCATGTCCGTATGTCCGTATGTCCGTCCGCCGTAGGCCAGCGTCGGGTGCTCGTGCTTCTGCTCGTGAGATCACGCGCTCACGAGCACGTGAGCACATGCTCACGTGCTCGTGTAAGGCAAAAAAAAGAAAAAATTATAAAAAAATTACGAGCTTGTGAGCTCACGTGCTTGTGTAGGGCAAAAAAGAATGAAAAAAAAATGTTGAAAAAAAAATGTTGAAATTTGTTTGCGCAGCAACAGGGACGAGTAGGGGGCTCTGAGATGTGGTAGTAACTCAAGACCTGGGGTTTCTGTCATAGATGAAACGTTGCATGTAGCCGCTCAACGTCTATACAGGAGAGGGCGCTGCGGTCAAATCAGACATGTACAAATTACTCAAAAAAGGTAGTTAAGTTACTGAGTATCGACGCCAAAAGTAATTGGAGTAGAGTAGAAATTACGCATTTGTAATAGTAATTGAGTAAACTACTAACTACTGGAAAAAGTAGCGAGTTACTTTGAAGTTACTTTCGAAGTTACTTTTTTATATTTTGTGGTAGCAAAATGAACAGGAGTTTTGATTCTTCAAAAACCCTGCGAGCCTAAAATAAATGCAGTCATTTTAGGGCTTACGTTTTCCACAAAATAGTTTATTCGCTCGCAGAAGCAATTGACTTTCAAAGTTCTTGATAGGAGAGTTTTCACCTTTTCCTCCTAAAGACGTCCCCAGCCAAGCTAAAAAGACGTTCCACCATCGCGCTGGATGGAACGGCAGCGTTCAGTTTGAGAAACGGGCTGTGCAGGGTCGGGTAAGCGAGTGTCGGCATCTTAGGTGTCCATGACGAAACATGTAAGGTTTGCCTCGGGTAGAGGGTCTTTTATAACAAAATTTCCTCTTTTTTATTTTTTCTTCGGCAAGTTGAGATTGTTATGACTGGCTCCTCTTTATTCCGACGACGTTCTGAGAGTACGCTGAGCGAGTGCACCCGACCGTCAAGGGTTCAAGTCTCGCGCCACGACGATCAGATCACCCGGACGACTGCGTCTGTCGTTGCAATGCTAGCGCTACGCTACTGAAAAAAAATGTTTTGGTTTAACAGAAGATGCACCGAAGTATACTTCGCCGCTGACGCCGGGTCCAACAAAAGGAACTCCCAAGGGCAACTCACAATCCTCGCCGGCGTCTATGGTATCCTGACGCGCCTGACAGGCCCGACAAGAAAATCGTTTTCAACAAAGAGGAGGTTTCCCTGGCATGGAAGATCGAAAGGACGCAAAGAATAACGTGAACAATCATCGTCGCTCGTACAGTTGCAGCTGGAAGTGGGAACGTGTTCCCATGAACGGATTATCTGTGTGTGGGTTTGTGTGCGGGGGAGCCCGGCTTTGCAAAGGCGTATGCACTGACGATTAGGCGACCATGGGAACAGGTGCCCAACTGCGAGGTCATTCCAGTGGCGCCCTCCGTGGAACCCCCAAACCGCTAGAGGCAGCACTCACTAAAGGCAGACAACATGAAAACAGCAACAACCCTGAGAGTGTACTTGTCTTTCACGGTTGCTGCTGGAGGCGCGGCGCCTGCGTGCACTACCGGATTAGGTCAATACCCGACAAAGGCTTGTTAAGCATCTCTTCCTGCGTTCGTGCGCGCCGGTGTTATGTTTTGGCTGCTCGTCGCCACCTTGGCCCAAAGACGCCTGTGATACAGTTTCTACGGCTGTCGAGTGTAAGTGCGTGGGAACGGAATGTGAGGGGGCCCCTTGTTCGGACATACCACTTCATCTGCCGGCGTCTTATTTATTTCTGCGCTCAAACTTTCGGGATGAGCAAAATTAGCACTAGATTTTGAAAGTAGTTAGTAATTTGAGTAGAAGTTACCTGAAAAAAGTAGTTAAACTACTAATTACCCAAATCAAGTTGTAATTTAAAGTTACCAAGTTACTCGGAAAAGTAGTTAAACTACAGTAGTTTGAGTAGAGTAGTTGAACTACGTCCAAGTCTGGGTCAAAAGCGTATATAATCGCGTTAAACTTTGCATGCATTGGCTCAACGTTTATAGACGAGAGGGCGCTGCGGTCAAATGTTCAAATGCGTATAGAACCACGTTCCATACCACACATTCTCTTTCTGACATGGATGCAAACGAACAAAGGGCTCGGCATGCTGCGGCTCAGCGTCTACGCAGACAAGCACCACCAGACCTTCGCCCCAACCAACATCATTCACCACGTGGAGATGCGGTCAATTTTTTTTTTAAACTCTCGGTGACTATAGAAATTTTAAAACGATATTTCTGGGCCTAGTCATGACGCCGAAATGTACGAGTATATATATATTCTTTTTTCTATCTTACGACAAGCATGAGATGGTTGAGTACCGTTAATGACCAACTTCCACTGCGGGTATCGGCACGAGTCCCAGCCATCCGCGCGGCACAACACGGAAGAAGGGGAGCATGAACTCCCTCGACGTGCTTGCTTCCGTGTTTACGAGTGGCGATCCTCACAGTTTAGCGCCGTTTATACCGAAGGCTAAACAGGGCAGGGCGCTCCGGGAGAGTATTCGGGGGAGAAGTCGGAAATAAATCGCCGGGCCCGAACGCCGCTTGGTCCGTGTCGTCTTTGCCGGACCCGGCAGCGGCTCCGCGCTCGCCCGCGGAGGGGCCCCCAGTTTATTTGCACAGCGGCGTTTCGGCGAGAAAACGTTCAACAAGCGAGCGAGACGGATCGCCGCGCTGAGTCGAGTGGGTGCCGAGGTGCACTGCCAAGAGATGTTTGCAGGCGCAAACTTCCATATCCGGCTAGTAGACGTCGCGCGAGGCACCGGTCGACTGTATGCGCCGAGACGCTGGGGGAGACGAGGAGGCGAGAGTGCGCGGTGACGTCAGAACTCTGATCTCTGGTTGGAATGATTAGTATAGGTAGACCCAGTGGCGTCACAAAGGGAGGGGGGTCTGCCTCGGGTGCAGCGCTCAGGGGGTGTGTCGCGGGGTGGGGAAAAGGGGGGGGGGGGGGGGATCGCGGCGAGTGGTATATGAGCGGGAGCGTGATCACGTGGCGAAAGAGGGGCTTTTGTCTGGTTCAAGGAGGACGTAGCTTCCACCGCAGTCTCAGCTTAGGGATGAACGGAGAATAGGTGGCGCTTCACCTTATCGTCTTCGAAGAATAGAGTTTTGAAATGAAGCCACTAGGTAGCAGCTTTGAACGACGGGTGGTAAGCTTCAGGCCAGACTTGTACCGTACGCATTACAAGTAATCAAATTACTTGTAATCGATTACTTTCTGGAGTAATTTGGTAATCAGTTGATTACTTTGATTAGGCAGTAATCACAAGAGTAATCTTATTACTTTTTTAAGTAATAAAAATTACTTGTAACCGTTACTATTTTTCCACAACCCCCCCCCCCCCCCTCCGCACACACCTTTTTTTCTGAAATGACGAAAATGAAATTTGCTTGTTTTTCCGAACGGAAAAAAAGAAAGATTTTTGCGGAGCTGTAGGAAACGAGGTCAACCCCTTCGTATGTACAGTTTCTGTGAAATGTGCGTTTTGTTTCGAGTTGGGACTGGGATTGGAAAGCCGCAGGGAAGCCCCAGTGCGTGACAAATGCCATTCAGGGTGGAGTTTGAGGGAGAAGAATGTAGCTTTGTAGGTCCTTCGTTCAAACTAGCCCACTCACGCGCACACACACAGAAAAAAAAATTCTGCTTACGGTATCTACTTGTAGCCCGTAGGAGAACAAGAACCGAAGAATGTCTAAAGCGGATGCATAATATAACAAAGCCAGTTCAAATACACGTCAAGATTCCGTATTTCTCCTACGTCTTTATGACAAGCAAGGTTTCGAGGTAGGAAGTAGTTCCTTGTTATGAGCACTAAAGATGTAAGTCTTCACACAATAAAGTAATCGGAAAAGTAACGATTACTTTTTAAAGTAATGTACAATTACTTTTGCTGTCGAGTAATCAAGTAATCTAATCGAATACTTTTTAGCCAAGAGTAATAGTAATTGTAATCGATTACTTTTATTTAGTAACGTGTACAAGACTGCTTCAGGCCCAGGGAGAGAAGGGGGGGGAAGGGGGGCTCCCTTCGCGGAAGATGCAGATTTGAGTCGATCTAATAACGTAGACACCGGTGTTCCGTACATCTGCTGTGAATATATTGTCTGGTCAGTGCATACATGTTCGCCGGTTGCGATCACTGGCACTAAAACGTGGGCCAGGTTCGAATCCCTTCGACAACCGCGCGCCGTACATCACATGGCAGCCCGTCCAGAAGATATGCAAAACGACGAGAAACAGGGAGAGCAAGATACGACAACGCGAGGGGACGTCAGAACCAGAACGCCTAGCCAGTGATTTTCCTACCCACGTCCTAGGGGAATGGTGTACCCCTTCCCCCGTTCCTTAGTTTGTCTGAGAACACCCCCATCAAAAATCTTTCCCTAAATATGAAAACACACACACACACACACACACACACACACACACACACACACACACACACACACACACACACACACACACACACACACACACACACACACACACACACACACACACACACACACACACACACACACACACACACACACACACACACGCACACACACGCACACACACACACACACACACACACGCACACACGCACACACACACACACGCACACACACACACTACACACACATACACACACATACACACACATACACACATACACACACACACACACGCACAAAAGTAACGTTTATCTTGCACGAAAATCGTTGCCTTGTCGAGAGCGCTGGCTCACAGTGACCTCAGAGCACGAACCGTTTTGTCACCTGTCCTCCACGCTGCTTAGCTCCTTGGCTCCTCCTCCCGTTGACACGAATGCGAACAGAGGAGAGGTTTGCCCGTTTTCACGTACCGCGTTGGTACTGATCATGTAAAAGCTTGAGAAAAGTGGAGAGGAGAACTGGCTCAATCCTTATTTATTTGTGTGGGGTGTGTTTGTTTAGACAGCAGGAAGTGCCTCAATGTCGTGCCTTGCTGTAGATGAGAGCAAGTGCTGTACGACTGCTAGCGTCGTGACGGCGCTCGTTGCACATTCGCTATGATTCACTGAACCAATGACGCACACTGAATGCGCCGTGATCCTTCTCTTTGCGTGTGATTGGTTGAACCGGTGAACGCACAAAGAAGATGAGTAGCGGGCGTTCCGGTTCTCAATGCATCGTGTGAGCTTAATCGCAAAGCGGAAAGCTCCGATATGCACGCTGCTTCCGCCCGTCTCAACGCGTTGAGCATACACGGTATGGACGTTTTGGTGCGTGTTTAATTTTTATGTTGGTGTGTTGTGTGATCAACTGCATGGGAACCTGCGTTTCACGTTTGTCCGCTTGTGCGTACGTGAAGCGTTGTGGTGGTGTATGCTTGTCTCTTTCGTGTTTGTTCGCTTTATTCCCAGCGTTCTGGTGCACACTTGCCCGTTGCTGCTTTGCATTTTCCTCCTCTCACTTTATTCGCTCGTAACGTTAAATATTTTCTGACATCGCATTAAAAGAAGTTCACTCTAAAGCTAGGATCATAAATTCTAGTTTAGAAACAAATAAAAAAGTTAAATGATAGGCATATGCATTCAAAAAGAAATACCTAAAATTTTGTTTAGAACTCTTGGTCAATATGCCACCATATATTGCATTTCCCATCGCTTTTTTTTTTTACATCGAAAGAGAGGGTTCGACTAGAATTTATTTGTGTTGCTCGCAACCCTTTTTATACCGTGAGATAACATGTTATGATATGCGTTCGCATCGCAAAGATAAAGCTTTTACTTTCTCTGACGCTTCTTCGAAATAGTGGAAACGCTTCTGTGCTGGCGGATTCTTCTTCGGTCAGCTATATATTCGTTAGAGACATTCATTGCGGTATCACGGTATTGATACCGTGATTAATATTCTCCAACGTTGCTGTTTGCTTTGCTTTATTCTTGTCCAGCTCGCTTGCACCTTTGCATTTGACTGCATTATAATATGTCATGTTCAACGTAGAGTCCCAAAAACTCTGTCGCGTACCACGTATGCATCTGTCTCCACGCAAAAAAGAAAAAAAGAAAGAGTACACACAGTCAAGAAAATGCTTCGGAGGCAAGCGGCTGCCTATTTTTCGATTCATTTTTACGTTTAGTGTCGTTTTGAGGACAAATGATGATGATATTTAGATTCTCCAGGAAAAGCAGCGCCAGAGAGAAGCAATAACTCCTTTCTTTTTTTTATCCGTTTCAGCTTTATTTTTATGTGTGAAAGGAATATATATCAGGGAATCATGTCTGGTTTCTTGATATCGGAGGCTATACAGGAATACCGGCATCACTACAGTGCGAGACATTAACGATACTGTGAGTTGGCGAAGCACATTTCAACGCGTTTGAATCAGCTTCAAAAGCGGTTAAGGGTATCCCGACATGCCAAACTCACGTTGGAACAACGAAAAAAAAATCACAGTCTGGGGAGACCACCCTCAAAGTAGTGACTGGGAAATCACGGGAATACACTTTTCGAAGAAACCCCCGTAAAATTATAAAACGGAAGATTCGCTCGGCTCTTTTGTCATATCAGCAACAAACGTGAAGCGTCAAAACACCCTCATGCTTCAAATGCGACGCAAGTCTCCGCATGAACGAAAATAGATAAATGCATAATATATTCCCGAATTTTACGAATTAGCTCAGTCTAGCCTTCATAGACACAATAGAGAACACTTGTTCCGGTGGAGAAGAATGGGAGGGGTGAGAAACTCAATCTCCCGAAAAATGTAGGGCCGAAACTGGCAACTGCAGGCTTGGCGCCCTAGTTCTCCTCTTCCCCATGCAATCCGAAAAACCGTTACAGCTCTGCTAGGAATAACACGCTTGCACGAACGTGCCTTCTAAGTTTCTGGAGGTATTGGAACCATGGGGGAAAAAAGATCGACTCACACGATAGCCACCTAGAACTCCGTCTCGTATTTTTATTTCCCGTGCCGTAGCGAATTCGGAATCTGTCTATACGCGGTGGTATTCCGACTCAGCACGTATTGCAGGCGCGCTTGTTCATACCGTTGTTTGTTTGTTTATTTGCCGAAGGAATGCGTTTGGTGGGCGAATGAGGTATTATGACTTTTATTTAAATTTTATGAGTTATAATAAAATGAACTTGTCAGTGATATGTAAACCGGTTTCACGAGTGAGTTAAAGAACCATCGTGCCAGGTATATGCCCCTCAGCAAGATCGTCGTTTGGTAATACGCGTGATATGTGTTTCGCGCTTTCTGTATACAAAACGTTTTAACTTTGATATTTTGACGTCTTGTTGACCGTTTATGGAGATCTAGACACGGAAACTGTATAAAGAGCTCCTCGGACATTTAGTATATATAGCGTGAAATATAAATAAAAAGTGGGTTGAGAAAGAAAAAAACGAATAAAGGGAGGAGGCTTGAAAAATAATAGAAAAGAGTGTTTCCGGTCGAAGGGAAAAGTGATAATGCAAGAATGAAATCGAAGAGGGAAAAAAAAATAAAAGGAAAGCGAAGTGGTAAGACAAAGTTGCAAGAAATGAATAGGAAAGTCGCGGGCGATTGGGAACTCCAGAATCACCGAGGAAGCGCAGCATACTGGTTGATTGCTTGGCTACGACGAGTTCTGCACCCTGAGAAATTATATATATATATATTTTTTTATTATTCTGGGTCACGAAAGTCAATTCTGACAAGCTCGGTTACGGTTCGATCAAGTTCAAAGTTAATTGTGATAAGATGTTTCGGTGGCGGCCTCTTATAATATCCGCACCCGTAATGTCATGGCCATGGTTAGCAGCAATATCGAGGAATCCGACTGTAAAAAGCGCCACGGAGGCCCGTAGTGATCGCGTTTGCCGTCAAGGGTGACAATCTGATATTACTCTTATATCCGCCGATCAAAGCAAAACTATTCACACTAGAGATCGCACAGTGATCGTTGGGGCAATCGTGGGAGGCCGACCAAAGCGACGCGTTTGGTTGCACGCCAGATTACAATAGTAAACGAATATGTTTGATATGAAGTCCTAGCTTGCTTTTTTGTCCTTGACACAAAACAGATTTTTAAATGCATTTCTTCCTTTAATAACCGAGACATAATCTAACATTATCTCACGCTAAACATTGGGTGCTTTCTCGAAGATGGTCATTACCAGAGGCAAGAAACGTGGTTTGCATATCTATAAAACACTTTGCACATGCATACGAGTAGTCTACTTATCTGCATTGTCACACGAGAACTCAAACGAAGAAAATGTGACTATCGTAAAATACAAGTTAGGAATGCTCAAAATAAACACCACCAACTACCAGCTATGGTATCGAATTGCTTTGCGGACCAACCAAAAAGGCAGTAGCCATCCCGAGTTATGGACGTGTGTTCTAAGAACAAAGACGCTGGCGTGGTTTAAGGCGCGCGAAGGGCGACTTCTCGATTGCTCAACCTGTTCGGATAAATGTTTATCTTTATTTTTTTAGCCTGTTGTGTGCTCTTTACGGGTGAGCATTATGCACTGATCCCCACAGACGTGTGCCTTGGTAACGGACTATTTGTGCATTGCGGAGGAACAGTGGAAGGCGGTAATGAGAGTGTAGGAGGAGCTTCTGGCGCATTCTTAAAGGCACACTCAAATGCTTCTTGTAAAAGTTTGTTTTTGGTGACATATTGTTTGTTGAAATACAAGCAATATAGGAGCCTTACCTTATCCCGTCAGGGAAGTGCAAGTGAATGAAAAGACCAGTTCTAGATGGCAAGGCGTTCTAGTAAACTCAGAGCAATAGAAATTCACCAGCACTGTTTTCTCTTGGGGAGCCATCCTCGGTTCCCCACCACCTCCATAAAATTTGATCAATGAAAATAGGCAAATGCGTGGAGATTCCCGAGCGTCACTATTATTGTTCTTCTTAGGCGCGTTGTGCAATATATTTTGACAGACATTTTAAATATGTGGCTGTAGGAGACGTATCATTTGTTTGAAAGCGCCGTCTGACGGCGGCCCCTGGTGACTGCTCAAATGCGCAGAAAAAAAGGGCGAGTCACGATCTTTGATTATATTTTTAATAACGAAATCAGTCGCCCATGCGTCTAATTTCACTTTTTTTTATGATGCTTAGAGTTTGTATGTTGAGTTATAACCATAAACAGGTGATCTCGGAATCCGCTTGAGTAGCCCTTTAACATACCTCTGACACTTCGCGACTTTCACGGCCTATACACGTTTGCAAGAAGGGCTCCCGTGCGCCGCCATTTTGGGCGATGCTGGCGCCACCTAACGTTTCCGCCATGCTGGGGTGCGCAATGACAAGATGGCGGCGTCTGCTGTGTCGCCAACGGCCTGGATTAGCGACACACTTACTGTTTCGGAACGCAGGGGGAGCTATCCACTCAGATTCGTAGCATCAAATATTGTAGGACGGGTCATGTTTAAGGGTTGCAGAGCTCTGACCAACGTTACTAGAACCACTCAGTTGGGAAACTGCCATAGAGACTGCTCTGAAAAAGTGGCACCGATCCGTCCACGAGAACCGAGCTAATGGCGATCCCAACGCCGCCACTTCTCCCGCAGCGGCTAGTCCAGGAACTGCACGTGACTTCCATTTTCTTTGCAATCGGCCATTTTGGGGCCAGAACAGATACTGTGGAAGGGGCTTCGAGTTACCGTCCCCGACTCCCAAGCGGACGCGCCGCGGTTTACTACCGTGGTAAATATGCGCCTAACTCAGGACGCGCTACCTGAAATCCCCGCTGAGGCAGGGTTGTATAAAAACAATATTAATTATACTGCAAAACCTTGCGAACTAAAGATTTTAGAAAACAACACGCGCCGCCATTTTGTACTAAACTCCAATAAAAGTTAGTACAAAAAGAGTTTTTTCCGTTAGTTTTTACGCAAAAACATGCTTTCTAAAAGCTCAAGGGGCTCAAGGCGACCACAGTTCAGACAAATGATACAGAGTGGCGCTGTTGTCGCATTTAGCTCGGTCTCGGTGGACGCCAGCGGCCCACGTTTCAACGGCGAGTTTCCCAACTGAGAGTTCTAGTAACGTTGGCTCTGACTTTTTAACGATCGCAGCCTCTGTTCCAGCACGTCGTGGAAGCAAGAGCTGCCGCGAGCGCAGCCATCGTTGATGCAATGGCCATGCGGCTTCTGGCGCTTTCTAATGAAAGCTTTGAGACTCTATGCTTCGTTTCACCTTATGTGCGAGCGAAGGCAAAGCTGGAAGCGCGAGCACGAAAGCTCCGTACGTTCCGGCTTCGCTCGAGCGTGCGAGCTGGGGAGAAACGCAAAAAGTGCTGGTCTCGCGCTTCTAGCTTTGGCTTCGCTCGCAGATAATGTGCACCGAAGTATAAATATTTTTCAAATTTTTCGATTTGTTGCTGGTTTACGTATTTTATTTAACTGTTTGTGCTTTTTTTGCAGTCGAAGAGAACACCTGCATGTTTTATAAATATATATATATTTTTAATTTATTCTTGCGCTCAGTTGTGTATGCTTCGGCAAGAGACGCTTGGCAACATTGTTCGATAAGCAGCGAACGTCCTGGCTGGAGAGTAGGCCCGCCTGACCGCGGTGCGCGGTTCGAGGTTAAGACGGGATCCCACTTGCAAAGGTGTATAGGGTGTATTCACTGGCGGCCATATCTGTGCGCGCTAATGCTGAGCACGTGCTGATGGCGAGCTTCCACAGTTATTTTGCAACGTGCACCGCGCACCATCAAGATTGCAGGTCTTGGCAGCCTATTAATGCGAGCTCGTTCTGAGCATGAGCTCTAAACAGTGACCTCAAATATGGTGGCTAGTGAATACCCCCTATAGGGGCGTGTTCCTCTGAAAATGGCTGTCATATAGGTGATCGTCGGACGGCAGTACGATGTTGGGGCTGCGACGCATAAGTAATTGTTTGTGGAATACGAGCGATATAGGAGCCTTACTTTATCCCGTCAGGAACGTGTAAGGGAGCATTTTCATTGTGAAACCGATCATCCAGGAGCTAGGGAGCGCGATTTTCACACCGCGGTACCACAATCGTTGAAAGTTACGCATAGAGGGTTTTGAGCAGCTTTGCGTGGGCGCAGCCATAAGTGACGTTCCCTTTTTATTTCATTTCGTTCGCTTCATTTCATCACTGTGGTGTCGCGCCAAGATATGATTTTACTTTTTAAACCCCCCAGTGTCCCTGTCCCCAAAAGGCTTTGTCTGACTTCGTAATTACATATTTCTGTAGTTGGGCATCGCGGTGATGCAACAGAAGGTCAGTAACGGCGGCCCCAATTTGGCGGTCGAGGAAAAGGACTACGAAGAGTATAGGTGGTATATCTATGCATGGTATACGTATGGTGGATGGTGTAGGTAGTATTCACTGAGCGTCGTATTTGAGCGCGGTGTTCACAACGCATGCTCAGGAAAGGCCCCCACACCTTCTGTGCACGTCGTGAAAGAGTTGTAAAAGCTCATCGTAAGCTCGCGCTGAGCAGCAACAGACTCAGCTATGGCCGCCAGTGAATACCACCTATTCAATGAAGGTCCTAGTTGTGTGCTTTGAGGTTAAACGCGTGTTGGCAGGGAGGGTTTGTAAGATTCTTTGTTGTGCCACCAAAACCGTGTTTTGTAGTAAAAAAAAGTTGGTTTACCCAGAGCTCGCTTTGACGACATCTGAATACCGTGACGGAACGAAGCATAAGAGAAGAGTGGGGAAAGAGCAGAAGATCCGATAGATAACGCAAAGCGTACAACTGTAAGCAGCAACAAGAAAACACATAAAACAAGAGAATTCTGCCCTCTTTACTCCGAACCAAGTCTTGACTCTTCCCCCACACACGTAACGTGAACCGCATCATTAAGCAGATAACGCTGCGTGGAGAAAAAATTAAAAAGGAGCCCAGAAATTCCAGTTTACGCCTTATGAACCTGCGTTGGCGTGCAAGCTCCGCAGCGTCATTAAACGGAGCAGCCTCTTCCGCCAGCGAGATCTAATGGTATAGCTCTACGAGCACAGCCACGAATTCGCGCCACATTGAGCAGATCCCGCAGCGGTGCTCGCCGGTCAAGCAGAGCGCAAACACCAAAACTAGCGATTACACCTCGGCTGTGGAGCTGGCCGCGCATGTAACGCGTAACTTTTCGCGTGAATCGAAGCCGGTGAATTGAGGGCGGCTGCCGTTTACCGTCCAAGCAGTGTACGCCTTCGGTTTGAAAAGTATGAAACACATTTCGGAATAATAAGAATAAAACACTGATTGATCCTACCTTCTGCTACGAAACAGACCGGAGCCGCTACAACATGAACTCGATGTTTGCTTTGTTTTTAACGCTGTTTTTATTTTTTTTATTGCCACGAGGACGTGAGTGCAGAATGCAGCAAACAACTGCATTATTCCAGAAAGTGCGGCGTAATTGAGGGCAGGGAAGGAGGAGGATGAGAGGGAAGGGTAGGTGGCCAAGTGGGTTGCACCGCAGAAAACCAAAGTACGCTCAACCAACTTGTTATATGCGCCGAGTAACGAAGGAGGAGACGAGAGCGCGCAGGACGTCATAATGCCGTGCTCAGCTTCCAATGATTAGTGGGTTAAGCACGCACGCACACACTCATGTGAGTACCATATTACGCGCCGAGCAAGTCGTCAACTTGTTTTGCAGAAGGTGCGGCGACTTCAGAACGACGCCGTAGCTCTGGTTGGCTTTGATTGAAAGGATAGTGGGTAGACCTCAATGCTAGACGCCTCCAGGTCTACCCATTATTTTTGTTTCAATCAGCCAATAAGAGTTCGGCGTGCTGGCATCATCTTTACAAGGTTAAAGCAGCGCGAACGACGAGGGACCAGAAGCAGAAGGATAGATACACAGCGCTGACGTCATCGCAAACCCTGTGCAAGAAACAGGCGAACTCGCGCTCCGCATTAAGTTACGAAATATATAAAGTGTGATACAAGCTAAGCTGATGAGTTCCCTTGATATATAAAAGAAAAAAAGAAAAATATTAATGTTAAGATGGTTCCCCGCAATATGAACGAGATAAAAAGATACTACTCTAATTTAATTTTATTTACTCTGCCGCTTAAAGTGATGTAAAGACCGAAATATTGAGGGGGTTCGGGCACACAAATTCCAATAAAAATTCAAAACCATCTTTGTTTCTTTTTTTTCTGCTTCGAAACAAAATTGACATCACGCTACGTTTCTGTTCGCCCAATTTAAGCCATCCGCCACCAAAAAATAACAAAAAAAACAACAACATTAAGATGAGTAAGTGGCAGGATGTCTGGTACCTTGACCTCCGTTAATATTACAAGCGAGAAGAAACAGGCCAAATTCCATTCTCCGACGCGAAGCCCAGCAGGGCTGAATTATGAACGCATTAGTTTTGCGTTTCGACACCACCTTTAAAAGGTAAAGTGAAGTCGGGATGACCTCAAACTGCGCTATCACACAAGCGGCTTTTTTTTTCACATAACGACGAATTTTGGAAGCTTAAAACTGCGGCCATTAAATATTGATCCAGTCCAGAGGCGCGCGTGTTTCGAGTAAGTGAGCTTTCAAAATTTCCTCTCGGTCGGTGGTCAGTGCCGGGCAACGATTTCCGGAAATTGATTACTGCCACCGCTGCCGAGTTCGAGGGAGCGCTCCCCCCCCCCCCATTTCACACACACACACACACACACACACACACACCAGACGCCCTCCAAGGTATCGGCTTTGTTTTTCACCTTTCCCGAGTCACAGCACCTGCCGTCTGGAGAAGCTCCCGCTCGTCATTGCAGCCACTCCTCTTTGTGTGTGTATGTTATCATTGTGGGCTCCTGTCACGAGAGCAAAGAAAATGAAGAACTACAAAACGAGGTTCGCGGAGGTCGCAAAGGTGAAAGTTAAAGCAGACGCCAAGTGAAAAAGAAAGAGCAAAGTCACAACAGGGCGTTGTTCGTCGGCGGGAAGACTTCTTTGGTGGACTGGATGAATTTCGGCTCAAAGATTTCTACTGCCATCATTTTAGCAGCAGACGCGATCTCACTGTGGAATGCATCGTGAACGTTTCTATATACCTAGCCTGTGTGATCTGCTTTCGCATGGCTAGCTTCCTTCATGTTCTAAAAATGTAAATACAGCGTGTAGTTTCTGAAAATAATCTTAATTTGTGGAAACATTTTCGTAAAAGTGCCCTCAAAATTTCTTTACCGGTTTATTTTCTCGGACCCAGCAGAAACACATTAGACAATAATGCAATTAATGCAAATGTGCAAGCTAGCTGGACAAGTATAGCGGTAATAATCCTTGGAGAAGGGGAACGAGGGGGACAAAGGACAAGCACAGATCTCTAAACACAGCTAGGTGACTGGTGCGCGACTGAAAAATTCCGAGGACAC
The DNA here is from genome assembly GCA_037355805.1 of Ixodes ricinus. Taxonomy (NCBI): domain Eukaryota; kingdom Metazoa; phylum Arthropoda; class Arachnida; order Ixodida; family Ixodidae; genus Ixodes; species Ixodes ricinus. The sequence goes on along the minus strand of JAZHYW010027295.1, from coordinate 21,349 downwards.
CTAAGCACTTCTTATGAGTTGTGAATGCGGAAGCATGAATGTCGTTCTTCCGCTCCCTTAGTTCGTCTGTGGTGTACAGGCGTGGACGGCCACGTTTCGCTACTGCCGAGGTTGCGGCCGCTGACGATATAGATGCCTCAGGTGCCGCCATGTTTTTCGGCGCCGAGAGGAGCAGAAGCGCCCGCGGCCACTTTCTGCTCCTCTCGAGCGAGAGGAACAGAAGGTGGCCGCGGGCGCTTCTACTCCTCTCGGCGGGGGCCGCAGCGCCATGGAGAGGGCTTCTCTGTGGGGTGGCGTTCCTTGAAACTATGACGTGCAGCAACCAATGAGAATTTATCCATCAATTTGCTGCGCCAGACTACAGGCTTCGCTCCATGGGAAAGGGGAATTAAGGTTCCGTTTGGCGCGGCTTCAAATGCTGATAACGCCGGTTCGCTCCATGGGACAATTAACGTGCACCAGCCACCTAACTGTGTTTGTAAATTCATGTTTGTCCTTTGTCCCCCTTGTCCATGGATAATTATCGTTAGCCATTAGTAAAAAGGCAACCAATATATTAGTGCACAATAAAAGAAAATATGTTCTGTTAGTTCTTTTTTCTGCAGAACACGAGGCAATGAATTACGGCGAACAATACCAGGATTCTAGTGCACATCGTATTTTTCATATCTAATCGTATCATGATCTTTCACCATTCGCTGGGTTCTTTCTTTTTTACGCCGTGATTGGCTGCCTTCTTTTTGGTCTGCAAGAATTTAAACTAGCAGACTTATTTTAGAGTGTAATGTTTCTATCATGTGTGTGGTACGTGTTCAGCTGCAGTTGACACTTCATTACGCCCCCCCCCCTCAAAAAAAAAATGAAAGAAAAGCAAGCGGTATACTCTGATGACTACTTTCTAACGGCATACTCTAATGCGGCTTGCGGCACCTGGTATATATCTGTGCGGGTGCGAAAGTTCCCCAAATTAAAAACGGTTGGTAGGTCCCTGATTGACCTAAACAAAGTTTCGAAAGTTCTAAAAAGAACTCGGACACTCGCAGCAATCTTCCACAACTGCTCTCCCGCAAAGCACTTGAGAAAGTCAATCTCGTGGCAATGGGCAATGGTGAAACGTCGGGCTTATTGCCACGGCGGAGACCGTTCTTTTAGGTGTAAACATATTATCAGCCTCGTAAATTTGTCTACCTTCCTCTGTAGATGACGGCAATTGGCTGCTTTGCTGGACAGTAGTCGCTCCAGCATTTTTCGAGTGTATGCCTTTGGTTTTGAGAGACAGAAATCAAATACACGCCCAATCTATCCACAGCCGAGATGCGTTGTACGGCGATATTATGAACTGGGACGAGATCGAATCCTTCGCGAACAAAGTACCGCTTAAAGGGGAAAATAAGAGAACGCACGTTTAAACATACACTTTTCAAGAGGGTTGACACGGTTCAGCATGTGAAAATATACCGTACATCTGCCTGCAAAAAAAAAGAAAAAAAGAAGAGACACGTCGATAGGATTGGGGGGGGGGGGGCGTTGAGGGGGGGGGCTGGAGGGATCGACGCTTCACGGAGAGACGCCCTCGGCTTTGGCAACGGACGCTTGCATATTTGAGCGGGGGTCGTGCGGGGAGGTTCCTCCCATCTATCAAACGTCGAACGTGATGCCACCAACTCTGGTGAAACTCGAAGCATCACAGGCAGCAGTGCCACGCGAAGTCGCTGAGTGTGTGTGCTTAGCACTCAGTCCTCTCCCGTGTAACAACTATCGAATATATAAATATAAAGCGGCGACAAACAAAGAACGGTAAAAATGTTGGGGACGCGTTTCAGTACAGAAAAGTAAGTCCACTTATGTTCCAGTGAAAGAAAAAAAGAAAAATAAATAACGGCAGGACGTCATTTGACACCGTAAACCAAGTTCAAGGAGCCGTGGCGGAGCGGGGAGTTTCCGCGTGATGGATGTTACAGCGATTCATGCGAACGACATTCTATACTCAACGTTACGTTCAATATATCATCCTCGGACAAGTTGTGGCTGGTGTATACACAGGCTTTTTTCGGTTGGGCTTGTGTTGAGAACACCTAAAGTTTCTACGCTGCGCGCTGTTTGTGTTGTAATGGGCACCGAATTGCTAGCGCGCATTAAAAGCTCCCCATGTGTATACTGCTCGGGAAAACACGGTAAGCTTATATTATATTTAAAAAAAAGAAAAACTTTTGCTGTGTTGTTGTCATCTGCTCGCATGATCAGCATAAACCCCGCCACCTGTTACACTTGACATTATTCACAATGCAGGGCAGGCAGCATAAAAGAGACAATATAATTTACTAAGTAGATGTGAAAGAGTCCAATAAGGATCAGTAACAAAATAATGTATTTTCTTGATTGCACGAGCCATTAACCACAAAGCAACCCTGAGCACTATCATGCGTGGCAGAAAATCAGAGCTAAGGAAGCGTTTTCTTTTTTTTTCCTTTTTTTTTTCAAAAGGACACTGTCAGCCGAATCTTCGAGGGTGGGAAGCACAACGGCATTTGGGCCCGGCTGCGCTGGCGCAAGCCCAGCTCCACGTGTTGTTGACCTTCCGCCGACTCGGCAACCGCCGCAAACCAGAGGTTTGAAACCAAGCATCTTGCGAAGCAGAATGCCTGGTTTCGGGGGTTTCTGAATGACGAAAGTCGGTTGTTGCCTTATAGCACAAACCTAAACTCGAGAGATTCTGATTGAATTTCGAATCTGTAACAGCAACAAATATACCACAAAAAGAAAAAAGAAAAAAGAATGACCACGGGCAATTTGATTTAGACTTTTTTATTATTATTTTCGAACAGGTAACCGTCGATTTGCGCAAGAGCTTTACTGTACGTCAACATCACATGACGTGCCGCAGTTTGAGTATCTTTTTTCGGCATCCCTGGCGCCGCATTGTTTCGAAAGATAGGCCAAGGCCTATTTCTTAGAGTAGTCCAGAAAAGAAATACGCGACTCTTGCATTTTTTCGTTACATTCATTTTTGCTTCTCAACGGGATATCACGCGAATGAGAAAAAGTCTGGGGTGTCGGAGGTATAATGTTTTGTTTTCTTTTTTCGTTTATTTTACGGGAATAGGGGGAAATTTTTGTTGGTATCCCAGCTGCCCCTTCATTTACTTGAAGTGGCTCGGTTGTATTTCCTACTATCACGCAACTCTCAGCCTGTGTATGTGTAAAAATATATATATATATATATATATATATATATATATATATATATATATATATATATATATATATATATATATATATATATATCTGTATATATAGGCGATTGCTGAGGGCTGTGCTTCCCAAAAACTGCTACTCTGCGGGCCCATGAAAAGATACGCGGCGTCTAATTTTTTACTGTTCAAAACTCCGTAGGAAGTAATTAATTTGACTATACTCTGGCTCGTGCACTTGTAAAATACAGGTTTGCATTTAGCTTTCTACGAGACCATGGAAGACATACCATGGCAGTCACCCTCTCAAACTTTAGATTTCTCTCTCACATTTTTTGTGGTACGAGTGCCTGGTTTGATGACTTTGCTTTTCCGCCGATTACCTCACTATGTCTTTTCACAATTCAATTTTTGTTTTGTTTTGTGTTTTATTAATACAGAGAGGTAGTCGCCATCTTCCTCTTGGACAATAGAGCAGTGAAAGAGCGAAAACGGACCTCCTTGCATTTGGATCGTGACTATGCAGATTGTGCTTCCAGGTTAGAACATTGTGGCTTTAATTTTGTGAGTTTTGTTTTCAACAACCTACCTTGAAGACCATTTGACATATATCATTCTTATTACTCTCCTGCGGTATCTTTTCACTTTGTAATTAATTATTTTGCTCTTTACATTTGATTTTATTTAGATGCCGTCGGTGGAATAATGTGGCAAACAATTAAGCCAAATAATTAAAATAATGTTTTCGTTTTTGTTTTATTTTGGATTTTGTTGTTACTAAATGAGTTTACAGTGAAACAAATCAGTCTCGAGCTGTAATTTCTAATTCTAATATACTACTTCCAAAAATTCCTGCATGCAACGCCGCGCGTTGCATTATGGAACCTGGTTAGCCACGGAGAGGCGAGACATGGCTTCGGTTTCGACCACCCCGTTGACGAAGAAGTGCATGTTATCACTCAATAAAAATAAAGTCAGCGTACGCCCGCGTGTTGCCTATTCATCTTCGTGAGAGCCCTATTTGAAACACGGACTTTTAGCGGCCGCAAAGGCCTGCCTCGGCTTAGCGAGAAGTAGGAGTATGGCCTAACGCGTTCCACGTCTGTCTGGCTGCCTGGCTGCCACTCCAGAGTACACCATAATTTAAGAAACCTTGGGCATTGAGGAGCCGATGAAACAAGATGACCGGCCCGGTATACTACTTCTTCTTCCATGTGCCATCTTCGTTATTTGTTTAGTTGCGCACAAGCTCGGGGGCGCTTGGCCACGCCTATAGAATGGACACTACTATACGTTTAAGGAAAGTCGCATATTTGAGAATGCAAGCGCTGTATTTTGGTTTTGACGTAATGTCGTAAAGTGAGGTTAACCACTGAAACCGAAACTTAGTGGCCGATGGGTTCCAAGATGTTTTACGCGGCAATACCGTTATACGTAACCTGCAATGTTGTTTGGTTTGACGCTATGTAGCGACTGAAGCAAGAAACATTGGGTATGGCTGGGCGTAGTGGCTGTACTGTTCAAACGTGAGCTATTACTCTGGCGGCGCCGCTTCGCCTAGTGTCTGAAGCGAGGAATACTGGGTGGGCCTGGAAGCCGTGATCGCATAACATGCCACTACGGCGGAAGCTACGGCACAGGCGGGCCAATCGGAACGTGAACGTATCACCGGAGTGCACTTTCACTGCGAAGAAGTATCAAGCTTTTCGCTGCGTCATGCTCCACTATGTGCGCGTTGCGCTTGCATACGCACTGCATATCTAAGCCGTCGGCACGCAATGGGGGCCTATCTTTCACCCTTTCCCGAATTACTACGGGACAGGGTAGAGTCACTAAATGAGCTGCGCTTAAAGTATCGGCACTCTGTTCCCCGACATTGTTGTGGTCGCCGCCATTTTGGTGCTTGTGCAGAGCAGACGCAACTGCCGATCGTCATGATTCAAAAGTGCGACTTCCTCAGCATTAGATTCGGTGTATGGAAGCTCATGTAATATTGCTTTGCTTTGTCACGAACTGTTTAAACATTTGTGGAGGACGGAAAAGCGTTTCCTGGCATTTCAGATAAAGCTTCAGATAACTGGCAACAACGATTTTAAGCCACAATATGGCCAAGTGTCGTTACTCTGAAGCTTAGCTTATTTAGTACAGGGTATAACGTTGGGTATAACCGTGGGCTCTCACTCTGCTGGCGCTGCCTGGCTGTTGCCGGCTGGTTATAGAACTCTCTAATGAGATGCGCGTGCGTATAGAGGCGGTCTGTGTATTGTCCCTGCAACGTTGTTGTTTCTTTCTAAAAATAAATTTCTTTTTATGTTGCCTGGTAACGCAAAAATGTCGTAAAAATAGCCAGTCGGGCGGTTGTTATTTTTTGCTAAACCAGCGAGCAGGCGTCATTGATTGCGCGCTACCGCGTTTGTTTCAGTCTCACAACTTGCTCGCAGTGTTCCCAAATTGGCACAGTAAGGCCAGCTGCAGCTCTACAAAACGCTTTGTTAGCGGGAGCGCACTTCCGCGAAGGCAGTTCCTTCCAAGGACCTCTCAGATCGCTCTACAGAACTCTCGAAATGGTACTCGTCTTCGACGAGCCCCGAGGCAATCCCGGAATATTGCCGCACCCCGAACGAGATCCTCTACGTCGAAAGAAAAGCCACCTGTCCGCAGTCGCACGGCTCTTGAGCTCTTTGGCACAAACATTTGTCTTAACCCCCGGTGTCTCGAAGCATTCTTGACAGAGCGATGTTCAAAGTAGGGTCTCGCACAGTTACCGCGCTCACCTCAACGACGTTGGCATTTGCGCACACTCGCCTCGCCGACCAAAACTAGCGTGGGGTCGCGGTGATTGCAGGTTCTAAGGGGACAACGTCTTTCGGTCTCCTAGACGACTCATGTTACCTCCCCTTTCTAGTGAACGTCCACCTGAAAAAAAAAAAAAAAAACGCGTTCTAGCATTTAGTTGTGCTTTGGTAGTTTATTTACTGAACTCTAACCGGATACGCAGCTTTAAATGGCGTAAGTGTGCGAATAGATGCTTCTTAAAAGAGGGCGATTTAACTCGTTGTTCTTTTTTCTCCTTTGAACACTGACGAGAGACTCGTAAGACAACGCGGTCATAATGACGCCAAAGAGGAACTAAAGAATGGTTGCTTTCATTTTCAACCACGGAACCCGTCGATGTAACAGTGAATTCGGAAGCGGTAGTCATATTAGCGACGTGCTCGACCAAAACCGTCGCTGTGATTGGCCTTCTTCGATGGGCCAGACGCTCACTATGACGTCTTGAGTAGGATGACTTTTGCTCCCATCGACGGAAGTAAGAGCAAAGTCAGACTTTCAACCCTGACGGGGTTGTTTTAAGGGGAATTCACACTGAAAATAAATCCCTCCCTTTGCACCCCGAGATGTGCATCACGTGGTAACAACGTCACGCTTTTGCGCGGAGCCGCGCTGACGTATTGACATCCTAGGGGGATGAGGGAGCTTTTGCTTGGGCTGCACAAACACTCCCCGCCTTGTCGTAGGATCTCTTTGCGATTGGCGGTATTTTGTTGGCGTGTCTGGCAATTTAACAGATCTTGCTCAGCGAGATGCCGGCGGTGGCATCAAGATCGCCTAACTTGTCGGGGTTAGTGCCACTAAATAAGCTACCCTTCAGAGTAACGACACTTGCCCATATTGTGGCTTAAAATCATGGTCGCCAGTTATCTGAAGCTTTATCTAAAATCACAAGAAACACTTTTCTGCCCTCTCCAGAAATGTTTAAACAGTTCGCGACAGAGCAAAGCAATATTACATTACCTTCCTAACACAGAATCGAATGCTGAGGAAGTCGCACTTTTGAATCATAACGATCGGCAGTTGCGTCTGCTCTGCATACGAACCAAAATGGTGGCGCCCACAGTAATGTCGGGGAACAGAGTTTCGATACTCTAAGCACAGCTCTTTTTGTGGCTCTAGTTGTGGCTAGCGGTCAACGTTATTAGATTACCTTGCTTGCGGCGCATGTCGTCTCAGGAACCCGAAGGAGTATTCGATATTCATCAGTGCCGTCCTCAAGTCACCCCTCATACAAATGCGTTTCGATTCCACGTCATTTGTGTTGCATCCACCTATTCAACACGCATTTTTTTTATCAGGAAGCAGTTTGTCATTTTCTGCATCCAACAGCGCTGCTGCCATAATCGCCTATCGCTGTTTCATGTACGCCTCCATTTTTCTACTCTCGTCAGCGCGCACCGAGCCCTGTTGTCGAGAACGCGACCACTAAATGCATCTGATAATACTGACATCCCTCTCGGCTTAAACGAAGCTTAGACTTAGTCTAGGTGGCGCAAGCTGCCGCCCGTTACAAAGGGTATAGCCATTAACATCATCCATCCATCCATCCATCCATCCCCGCCGCAGGTGCCCCGATGTTCGTGTGAATGCTTGAGTCGGGGAGAGACTACTAGTGATGCAAAACTATCGATAGTGTCGCAAAACTATCGATAGTACTATCGATAGTTTTTTGATAGTCGACTATCGATAGTACTATCGATAGTTTTTCGATAGTCGACTATCGATAGTACTATCGATAGTTTTTCGATAGTCGACTATCGATAGTACTATCGATAGTTTTTCGATAGTCGACTATCGATAGTTTTTCGATAGTTTTTCGATAGTCGACTATCGATAGTTTTTCGATAGTCGGCTTTCGATAGTCGACTATCGATAGTACTATCGATAGTTTTTCGATAATCACTATCGATAGTACTAGATAGTTTTTGATAGTCGACTATCGATAGTTCTGCGACATTATCGATAGTTTTATTACTATCGGTAGACCGATTTCTGGCGACTATCGATAGTACTATCGATAGGTTTGCACCTAGAGCGAACACAGTTGCCGCACCGCCGCTCGCCTCCCTTCCTCCTCTCTTCACCCAAACTACCGTCTTCGGCATCACTGGAAGCTGAACCAAAGTTGGGATGGTATAGGCCCTGTAACACTGAGGCAACAGTTGGTCAACTCTATCCGGCAACACAAGGAAATCGTGTTGCCAGTGACCCTGTCACATCGCGGCAACAACAACAGTCGGACAACATATTGCTGCCGCCCGGTGTGTTGTCTGATTTGTTGTCTGACAACCCTGTTATACCGCGCTGACGGCGGGGACAACACGAGGAACAACGAGGAACACTCCGCCATCTTGATTGTTTACCTTTGTTCGTGTGCGGCGCGGCGTCGCTGGAAATGTGACACTGCAAAGTGCTAGTGCGTTCGAAGGGCCGGAAATTACGACGGGACGGCATCAACCAGTGACTGTGATTAGAAAACTTGACACGGGGTGTATTTTCCACCCTTTATTTTATCAAAATGTTACAAGAATTACAAAGTTGAAAAGGTAATATCAAATGATAGGGTAAAGATAAAATCGGACGTAAAGATTGAGACGGAACTGTCCCTTGAATACAACAAGCCTTACCTGATGATACACGACCGGAGAACGAAGGAAATCACACTGATTGAGGTTGGCATCACCAACAAGAACATCCTGGCCAAGACCGAGTTGCGAAAATCTCAGAAATACGACGTACTGAAAAATGAGCTCAAGGTAATGTACCCCGGGTGCAAAGTAATTGCAGTACCAGTGGTGCTGACATGGGATGGACTGGTGACAAGACACTTCAAGGGATATATGAAACAGCTCGAAGTCACCGACAGGCTGATGGCATACATGCAGTCGGTAGTCTTAAAGCGAACCTGCGAGAGCATCCTGGAAGACTGCCGAAGAATACAGAGGGGACTAGCTGGAGGATGAGGTGGACGAAATGATGGCTCAGCTCGAGACGCAGCCCGCTGGGCCAGAACAAGGCGCTCAATTAATGTCTAGATGAGCTTCATCTGAAAGTAATTAATTTGACGCATTAAACAATCTGTTTATCAAAATGTTCTTCATTCGCTAACAAAGCGGAAATCCCTAACCAAGGAAAGTGAGATCGCCGATATATATTCGGGATTTGCGCCACCCGGTATGAAGTGTTTCTGTCCGGTTCTATCTTTTGTGCAATTCATATTTTACTGTAAAATTGAGTAAGCACCGACAGGACCTAAAGCGTCTTTTGTAGCGTGGTGTTGAGCTGAACAGACAGCGTTTCAAAACTGCGACACCGACACGATCGGCCTTCACAACAATCGGTGGAATAAAACTTTTCAACGCTTTTACCTACCGCCTGCTATGTGATCGCTTCATTCCCCAAAACGTCTTGGGTATTTTTGAAACAAATCAGATGTCTGGTAGCGGCTGTTTGCAAGTTCCAAACATCAACAACCATGATCAGAGTGGTCTTTTTAATGCTTGGACTTTTTAATCTTCGCTTTCCAGGATTATTTTTATTATACTTTATCAGAGGGTGAGTAGGCATGCCATTTTATTTCACTAGCAGTAATGTGAGCTGGTCTCTCGACGGTTCTAATTTCAACACCAGTGTGAACGTTCACGACCCTAGCTGTGACCATTTCGACAATCGCTTTCCGTAATTACACTGTAACAACATTCACAAAAATATTTTAGCTGCATGCCAGCCTTAGTTATTATTATCTAACATTTTCCAAGCCTTCATTTGAGTAAGACGTTATTCATAGGAAACTAGCTCTGTCATCGAAGCCATCTATGTTGTCGTGTTGCCGGCCCGAAATTCGCTCAGCCAGCAGTCAAGGCAACACACGTTGTCCAACACAAGTTGCTGAACATGATCGTAAACCTGAGACTGGGGCAGAAAGAGAACACAACAGCAGGTAGGAAAAGAGGAGGCAACATCTCAAACTCAGCTGCAATGTTTATTTCGTACACGCCTTTTATACCACAATTCCAACGCCGTCTCTTCAAAAAAAAAAAAAAAAACAATTTGACAAGAGGACAATGACATTCGGGTAAACCTTCTCGAAATAAACTTTGCAGCTGAGTTTGAGACGTTGCCTCCTCTTTTTCTACCTGCTGTTGTGTTCTCTTTCCGCCCCAGTCTCAGGTTTACAATCATGTTCAACTTACATCAGCTCGCCTGCACTCTGACTATTTTTTCGTTACAAGTTGCTGCTGTTTTTGTTCCCGAAAGCTGTCATACCGAGGCAACGTTTTAGTTGTCGTCCATGTTGTGCTGCTGTTGCTGCGTTGTGACAGGTTTGTAGGACAACACGGGGAGCGAGCAACAAGTTGATCGACTGTCGGACAACGTGTTGTGTTGCTGTTGCCGTCGTGTTGCCTCAGTGTGACAGGGCCTTAAGCGCTTGGGCTGGTTGGGTATCCCATTTGAAAAAATAAAGCGAGAAAGAGAGAAGAGGGAGCGACGCAAACTAGTACTAGTGTCGCAAAACTATCGATAGTAAACCGTCGACAGAACTATCGATAGGTTTACGATAGTCGACTATCGGTAGTACTATCGATAGTGTTTCGATAGTCGACTATCGATAGTACTATCGATAGTTTTTCGATAGTCGACTATCGATAGTACTATCGATAGTTTTTCGATAGTCGACTATCGATAGTACTATCGATAGTTTTTCGATAGTCGGCTATCGATAGTACTATCGATAGTTTTTCGATAGTCGACTATCGATAGTACTATCGATAGTTTTTCGATAGTCGGCTATCGATAGTACTATCGATAGTTTTTCGATAGTCGACTATCGATAGTACTATCGATAGTTTTTCGATAGTCGACTATCGATAGTACTATCGATAGTTTTTTGACTATCGATAGTCAGATTTCTGGCGACTATCGATACTATCGATAGTACTATCGATAGTTTTGCACCACTAGAGACTACCCCTGGTTCCGCCGATCATTGACGTCACGCACATCCCCCCCCTCCCCCGAAAGCATCCCTCGTGTAAATACCCCTTTAGGAAAGTGATGCGTACGCCTCGAACGCGCTTTTTACGCAGCATTGAACTTGTCGCTCGCTACTAATAAATAATAATCTTGGTTCTGACGTCAGCGATAGAAACCATGCACTCTAAGAAAAAATGGAGGAAAAAGGTAGCAACGGCGCGTCTTCCTCCCTTCTACTGACGCGTCCCCAAGCGGACACGAGAAGAAGGGAGGAACGAAACGTTTTTCTCCTTCTCCAGGCAGACGGGAGAAAGCTTTCGCCCTCCCGACTTATATTCTTTCGGTTTCGTTTTTTGAGCACGTTCCGCACGTTGTTTAATAAATGTTGTTGAGTTGATTCAGCTTCAACGGCAGCGAAGGCCGCCTGTAATTCCGTCTTCTACTCCAAACGTGCAGAGCATTTCGGTTACATTGACGTTTTTATCACTCATTTTATCAAATGAGCAAACGAAGCCGCTAGAAACAGCGAACTTCCGGAGCAGTGCCAGCAGCGCTGGCAACGCTACGTACACTGGGTAAAATGGTCGCCTCCGGATTGCAGGACCCACGCGGTTCTATTTGTAGCGGAACCACGTGGAACTGTGTCGACGTTTTCTACGTTATGGAAATCGCAGGAACTGCGTCTAAGACAGGCAGATTTTGCTGCCGGCTACCTGGGTACCTTCCGTGCTGAGTTCGGTTCTGTTTTCCGATGCCCAGTGCCAACCGGCGTTCAACGTGGTTCTGTATTTCTGCGTGTCAGCAACATCGTGATGGCAGTGTTGTGCGTAGTGATGGCAGTGTTGTGCGTAGTGACTGGAATTATCGCCGATGTGACCGTGTGTTCGCGTATCAGTGGTGTAACAACAAGATGAGACGACGTAAACTGTCGGGCATTGATGCCGCTGGTCGGGGCGTGATCGGAGGGGTCGCAGGTTGACATTCCGCTTTACATTAAAAAGTTTAGGACCACTTGAGGCGTTAGGTGCAATCGATCGGCATGCGGATAGTCATGTTGGAACGCTGGTCTGAACAGTAAGCTCCTATCGCACAGGCAGCCGACAGCCAATGTGACTGTCGGCTGCCTCTTCCCCGAGAGCGATTTCGCTCTGGGCAAAGGACTGAACAGTACGAAAAATATGAAGGAAGGTACGTATATTTACAGTGTGGAATTTCAGCATTAAAAAAGAATATTAGGTAAAATCGAAAAAAAAAGCTGCCCTTTATTTTGCTGTTTAAATATACTACAGTTCCTGGAGAAACTGTCCTCCAAGTGGCGCGCTCTGATGCGCGCTAGAAGCTTTCGAGCTCGCCACGGCGTAGCTCTGTAAATTTAACACCCGTCGCAAGTCGCGGCTTTGACTGCATTCAAGTGAATCGAAAAACGATTCCTCAGCCCGTAAACCATCGCTTCCAGCTGAGTGAATATCCGCTCTACAAAGATTAATTCAAGACGGCAATTACAGCCGTGCGCGAAGAGCACAAATAGAAAAACAAGCACTACAATAGAAATACAGGCTACGACGTGCCGTGCGGGGAAACAAAATCAAGGCTTCGAACCGCATTCGAGCAGCTTGATTTTTGGCTTTCAAATAATTACGGCATGCTCGAGCGTTTACTTTTCAATAAGAGATTCATCCCCTGAGCCATTCAAAATACTCTCAGAGGTATGACATTGCTGGAAAATAATGAACATGCTGGGAATATTTTTTGTTGCTTAGGCAGTCACCGAGATATTCCGTACGTTCAAAACGACGCAGTATAAAAGACGGAAACACAGAGCTCCGGTGTAGTGTTCGGGTGGTGTGCCGTTGTATTGATGTTTGTGTGTGCGATGTATGTGTATGCGCTCAATGTATGTTCACCTGATGCTTGTAGTATGCGTAACGTGTCTGCATGTGTGTCGACACATTGCGAAGAAGTCGAAGCGCAATGATGGTCTGAGAAAATAAAAAGTGATCTTGTAGAACATGAAATGGGCGGTACCTAGCGCCACCTAGCTTCAGCTACTTGCGATGATGATGATGCTGCGGCTGCTTCCATTATAACGGGCGAAGCTCGATTAATCGTGCCCAAGCCTGAGGGTGAATTCAGCGCCCCTTGCGTTGTTGTGTGACGCCACCAATCCTCCAGTCGTCTTTTCGTCTACTCGATGGTCTTCAAAAGGCTCGATGGTCTACCAAAAGGCTTCGGTAGACCCTGCCATCTGCTGGCAAGCGATATAACCTTCTATCACGCTACGCGATAAACAGCGGCTTCGACTTTGTTCTTTTGAGAGCGGCTTTTGGTTTCGCGGATTGGTTTGCTATTCCTCCGTGATGTGCGGTTGACGAAGGAATTGTGACTCGAGCAACAGCGAAGGTAAGGCGTAAAATGCGCGAAGTAACCATGGGTATCGGTTTTCTATGTTTAACATCGCAGTGCTGACGACGAGAAGTCTGAGTAACTGTTTTCGAAACGCAAGTTTCTGTACCTGCAGGAGGAATCTGGCTTCGGAAATAAACACAGCTCGCGGAAAGCTCGTGTTACTTTTTCATTTGCTGCTCCTCTCGTCCCGTACAAGAGACGTAGCGTCCTCGTTAAGCCATATTGAGCTCGATTTGCTCGATTCAGGGCCGCCATAATGAGATGCAGGCGACGGAGGAACTATTTGCTCCCCTGCTTCAGGGGCGAAAGTCTCCCTTTCTAAAGGAACATAGCTAGGTTACAAGACCGTTCCTCCCCTTAGGGAAAGCTATCGATACCCTTTTTTCTAAGATTGTGGGAGGGCGCCACCGAAACATCTTGTCGTCAATATCAAAATTTCTCTTTTGTTATTACTAAGCTTTTTTTTTTTTTGGGGGGGGGGGGTACGTTTTTTGTGTTGGGGGGGGGGGGGCGCATTCGTTTTCACACCAAGCATCTTTTGACCTGGTTGGGCGGATCTGAGAAATAGATATCTAGTGCGTGACCACGCCTGGTTTGGTGCACGTTCCTAAAACGAACATTTCCCGTGTGTTCTCAGAAGTACGACTGGGATAAGCCCATGTAATCCCATCTTAATTCAAACAAATGAAATTCTAAAGATAATTGAACAGTTAAAAATATCCTGCTCCACGGGAGTTGACCCAATTAATTCTAAATTTTTGCTAAGCACAAAAGAGTATTCTTCGATAATACTGTCTAAATTATTTGAGCAATCACTTACTCTAGGCTGTTTACCTGACGATTGCAAGGTGGGTAAAGTGGTGCCCGTGCATAAAACCGGTGATCATCATTCTCCCCTCAATTACCGTCCCATTTCCATAACAAGCATTCCGTGTAAAATTCTTGAGCATATTATTTTTTCTCATCTCGTTCAACACCTAGAATCCAATTCATTCTTTCCTCCTGCACAACATGGCTTTCGTAAATCATTTTCATGTGAAACTCAGCTACTCACCTTCACTCATGACCTTCACCTTATTCTTGATCGTGGTTCGCAGGTGGATTGTATTTTCCTTGATTTCGCTAAAGCTTTCAATAAGGTGTCACATAATCTACTACTCCATAAGCTCAGAAAACTTAACATTGATCAGGATGCGCTTTCATGAATTCGTGGTTTCCTTAATAACCGATCTCAATTTGTGTCTGTGAATAATACTTCTTCAAGTCCAGCTCCCGTGACATCAGGCGTCCCTCAAGGCTCAGTGTTAGGTCCCCTGCTCTTTCTTATTTTTATCAACGACTTACCTTCCTGCGTTTCGTCCTCTATTAGCTTATTTGCAGATGATTGCGTTCTTTACCGTGAAATAACTAACACCTCTGATGTTGTTATCCTTCAGTCTGACCTTGATTGTGTTTCTAATAGGTGTAACAAATGGAACATGCAGCTGGACACTAACAAATGTAAAGTAATGACTGTTTCTCGACTTAACTCGTACTCTTCTTTCTACTATCTGAACAGTGTTTTGTTGGAAGCTGTATCATCGTATAAGTACTTGGGGATCCATATTTCATCGAACTTGTCTTGGGAGCCTCATATTCGCTACATAACTAACAATGCTAACCGCATGCTTGGCTTCCTCAAACGTAATTTTCCATCTGTCCCTGTATCTCTCAAGCTACTACTATACAAAACCCTTGTCCGCTCCAAATTGGATTACGCCCCCTCGATATGGGATCCCGGTATGACTGACTTACAACAGCAGTTGAAGCTATTCAAAATAGATCTGTTCGCTACATTGTTACTAACTATCAGCGTAGCGCAAGCGTAACATCCATGAAAACGCTTTTAAACCTACCTAACCTTTCTTCAGGTCTTGAGTTATCCCGTCTTTGTCTGTTTCATAAAATTTATCATCACAATTCTTCCTTGCATCAAAAATCACTAACTCCTACCTCATATGTCTCGCCACGGGTCGATCACCAACACAAAATCGGTCTACCTGTTTGTAAAACCACTACTTTTTATAATTCATTCATCCCCAAAACAACAATCACGTGGAACCACCTTCCATCGTCAGTTGTGTCTGTAATAGCCTCGTCCCACTAGAGCGACAAACACCGAATTTCGTCCGACGACACCACAAAGTTCCGTGTCGCCGAAGCTGTCCCACTGCAACGACCAACACCCGCGACAGTCGCCGATACGCGCCGACAAACGATCGACGACGGACGAGTTCTTGTCTGTCGTTGGACTTGAAGCGCAGCAAGCAGTCCCACTGAGGAACATCTCTCGGAGACAAACTTATCCTCCTCGCCCGCTTTTTCCTTCTGCTGCCTCCCTTCCCACCCTTCTACCCTTCCTCCCGGAGCGAAAAGCCCTTGGCGGCCACTCCTCGTACCCGGCCCCGCAGTTCCGGCAGTTCCGGTCCCTCGATTGCACGTAGTGGTCGCGGGCGCGGCTTGCTTGCTGGCGCCGGGCGGTCGTGCTGCGAAAGAGAATTTGCTGTGGCTGGTTTTGCTCGCGAAAACTTGGTGCGCGAGGTGGTGCTTCAAGACGCCGAAATCTACGCCTCTTCATCAGGATGGGTACACTCATGTTCGAGGACTGACCAAAGTAAGACCGCTCACCACGAAGTAGGACACGACGTTCCGCCAGTTCCGCGGCAAGCCATTCTGGCGAAACGAGAGACTTGTCATCCATTCTGTGATAATCGGAATGCCGTATTGTCCCCCATAAAACGCCTGTCTTTGATCATTCGGATATGAAGTTAAAAACGTCCTCGAATCGGCGTGAAATTCCGTGGCGCTCAACTGGAATGCTTCGAACGACCCAAAAAAGGAATGATTCGGGAATTCTAGTTCGGATAAAAGATGGGTGTCGATTGTCACGACTGTTTTCGGAAAGTTGCCAACGGCAAATGAAGACAAGCGGAAGGCTTAAACAAGAAATAAAGTAATCGTCTCCACTTTCACCGAGTTTGTCGGCTCGTTTTATGCCCAAAGAGCAAAACACGGAAACCGCGTCGCCAGACTCAGTTTGTCTGTGTATTTTGAAGTGTTTTGTTGACAACTCCAGTCCCACTAGGAAACAAGTTTCCTTGTCCCCGTCTTCTGCGTCGTGTCCGCCAAGTGGGACGGCGGACTCCGACAAACAGGCTGTCTGTCGGTGTCGTCTGTCGCTCGTTGTCGTGTGTCGCTGTCGTTTGTTGCTGTCTGTCGCTCTAGTGGGACTCGGCTATAACAGATGCCATTATGTTTAAGAGTTGTTTAACCAATTTTCTAAGTTAAAGTTTCTTATGTTCGTGTTTCTATTCTTAGGTTGTCATTTTGTTTTTAGTGATTGTTCTTTTGTAACCCACTCCCCTCTGTAATGCCCTCGGGCCCTGAGGGTACAATAAATAAATAAATAAATAGCTGCCACAGATTGGCTTTCTCTACCTCTAATTATTGTCTGTCATCAGCGGAGGAGAGAGAGAAAAATAAAGCCAGTTTCTTCGCATCCTCCATAGGTATACAACCCACACCGTTCAGTATATGACAGAAAATCATAAAAGCATCGCTTCTCTTTTTGTTTAGTTCTTTAATTTCAATGTGTTTTCTTTTTAAAAGAGTGTTCGTTGTTTTAAGTAATCGCACAATCAAGGACCCACCCACTTAAATGTCAATTGAACAAAGTGCCATGTTGTCCACTTACGTGGGGAGGGCTTCAAATCTTTCATAATTCACTAATCGATCATTATGAGTTGAATTTAGGTATAGTAAATGCCCTCCTGTGTTTTCTTTACTTACTTCGAATATGGTCACCGTACCCAGATCGTTCTGAAAATAATTTACGCAGAAAATTATTTTTTTGTAATTTTTTATTACATTTTTTATTTATTTAGCTGAAACAGTCGTAAAGCACCATTCCAAAGGGACGGTACTAGAACTCACGTAGCAACGGTGCTACGTCGCACAGTTAATGTGCTCCGTATATAGTCTAGTGGGTGTAAAATTGTCTCCAAACAAATGCCCGCCAAGTTCTGCAATATACCCGTTTACGTGTTTAGTTCTATTTTATTTTTAGAGGAAGTAAAGCGAACAGTATACAGTAGTCTCTTTCAAATAATCAGCTCAAGCTCTCTGGATTTATAAATTCATGACGCTGCCTGGATGACAACAACGGTGTTCTCCCCCGTAAGCAGAGACACCTGTGAAACACTTCGCGCGGTAAAAAAAAAAGGAAAAAAAAAGCAGCCTTTTAGAAAGAGTTTTCAGTCCCTTAGACGCGGGCCGTAGGAACAATTACTCTTAGGCACCTACGTTTCGGCCTGTTGTGACCAAGGAAAACCTAAGACAGAAAAACAAAACAGCCCATCCTGGGGACGCGAAACCAAATAGGAGAGGTGTCGGGGCACTAAAACCTACATTACACATTCCCTACGCGTCGACAGCGAGTTCCCGTCGGGCTCCCTAGGGGTAATACAATGTGCAGTAAGGTGCACCATGTAAATATTTAAACGCCTCCTCATAAAAAAAAGAGAAAGTTGAAGGTACTCTTGTGGTGCTGCATTCCCATTGTCCTTGCAGTACTTGAATCTGACGGGCTGGCCCCTCCAGCTTGCTTATATAGCTTGAGGTCCTTTTTTGTTTTGCGCTTAATGGGTTTATTAAGTTACACAACAACCACCGTTTCGTCTATTGAAACAAAGCCGCGTTAGAGGGACACTTAAGTGCTGGGAATTGCCCACGGGCTTCCGAGACCGCCCGTATAGGACCGTGGCCGCACTTCACTCATAAGTGGATTCTGTGCACGAACGGCGAACCAAGGCAACCGCCATAATGTCGCCACTGGAAAAAAAAAAAACAGGGATCGGGAAGAGACGTTTCTATGTGCGACGCAACACCGTTACTACGATTGACATGTCGTTTTTTTTTATGAGTGTTCTCGAGGCTAATCTACTATAAATACAGTATAGGTTGCAGTATTAATCAAGTCGCGGCTCTGGCGAAGAACGCGATCAAAATAATGAACTGAGACTCATTGCGCCTATAGACCAACACGCGGCCCTGACGTCACGCAGCTGCGGTGGTGCTGTCGACGGCACTGAGCTTGCGCAGACGCATCACTTCACGCGAATTCGGTTTCTGCGCATGCGCAGTGCCCACACCTGGTGTGGACAAACGAGGGCTTGTTTGTAAACAGCGTGTCGGTCTATAGGAATAAGTGGTCCAAAGACAACAGGTATAGCGGCATAGGGCTGACGTCGATAATAGCTTTTGCTGATCGTGTTTTTGGCAGAAAAACATTCTTTGCAGCAGCTTACCCATAGTGGTATTGGACGCTCAGTTTGCTTCTAAGGTTCTATGTTCGGGACTTTTCGCGAACTGTTACCGTGTTCCGCGTACCGCGCTACCGGAGCCTTTGATGCATGTTTTTAAGCGCGCGCCCGGGTCATACCGTGACCGCAAGGCGCGCTCTTGAAGGCATGCGTAGCTTCAAAGCTCCGGTAGCGCAGTTCACAAACGCGCGGTAGCGGTTTGCTAAAAGTCCCTTTTATTAATATCGCTCCGTATGGTTGCAAAATTATGGGTGTCGAGAATTTTTTATTTCGAAAATTCTGTATGACATCGACTTTTCGCTTTTGCTTTCAAATCTCAGGGAAAAGTTTAGGTACGCAAGGTTTTAAATGCAGAGGCCTGGGCTGAAATGCACTGATTATTCTAAGCGATCAGATTTCGAGGCGTTAATGCACTGATAACACCACCATCGATAAGTTTGTGTTGTTACAAACGTTTCAACATGGGGCGATATAACCAAGAAAAGCATTCGAGCTCGTGAAAAAAACTATTTTACAATATTTTAGCGTGCAAAACGGCACGTTTAACGCCCCCCCCTTCCCTCAAATCGGGCTCTTCCTCACTTTTTTGTCGATGACGTAAATAGCGACAGCATATTTCTGAAATTTAGATACGTCGCTAAAGTCTCACGTGACCTCAAGAACACAGCAGGCGGTAGTCCGGTTGGAGATTATGGTAATCAGCCAAAATATTTCGACATAAAATATGCTCATGTTTTGTTTCTCTGTATGACCTTGCTTGCCATGAAGCGTTCTATTTTCGCAGTGAATAAAAAACGTTTTACCTCGCAGGGGTATCGATTAAGCAATTAGACATAATATACCTCGCACGTCATTACCTAATTATTTCGCACCAAAAAAATTTGAAGGAATGGGAACATTGATTGCGCAAAACCACCCTGCATTATTTATCAGGCGTTTCTTAATAAAGAACAATTAAACAAAAACTTAATCTGTATTTTTGTTTTATTACAAACATGGGGAAGCCACACAAGTCACTTTCATAATCTCGTAAAACAAGGCAAAGAAAGCGCACAATAAGTTATCAAGGCTGCCATTTATAATATATATATATACAATCATTTTTATTGTTCACCCTAACTCCTTGACGGCATCAATATGTTTGCTGTTCAGGGAATTCTTCATACTCTGTTAGTTTGTTTAATGTCCAGGCTCTATCCTCTGAACTTTCTCTTCATCAGCTCTCTCCTGGTCCAGAAGATTGTGTGAATCAAAAACGGAATTTCAATAATTTAGTTCGAGTGGTGTTAAGTACCGAGCAAGACAGGCCACCTATGGCTAGCCATTGGCTTAGCGCGATGCGCCTCGCTTTACTAACTCAGATATGTACTACAAACATGTCCTGTTCGAGAAGGCTCAGCGTAGAAGTGGCCGTGTCTCGCGTTGGCACGCGCAGGTGCGTTGACCCATGCTCGCGCGCGCCGCGCGCTCTCACGCTACACTTCAGTACACAAAGGGCGGCAAAACAAACAAAAACATATAAACATGTACTTTGCGAAATACGCACGCTAATTTGACCGATTAACTTACAATTATCTCATTTTGCGCACAATTTTTATTCACTCCCGACTTGAGACGTGAACCATATAAATTTCCTCAGCCGTGGCTACAATGAACGGCGAATAATTAATCGCCAAACGTAATGGGAGGGAACTTTCACTAACGAATGTCTTGTCTCAGAATAACTTTCAGAAGGAAAAGGTTGTCTGTTGCCCCATCGAGATAATCAAGGCGTTGGGACGAGGCACGTGACAACAAGCTAAGAAACGTTGATGGTAAAATGATAGAAACAAGAGAATGTGCAGCTTTACTAAACAAAATGTTCACGGAGACCTTTTCTAGTGTAGATGACTCTGACTATCCAGATTTAAGCCGGCCGAGTATTGGTACCATGGACCCCATTGACGTTGAATGTACCGGAATTGTGAGAATTATTGATAATTGGAAACTTTCGTCATGAAGTAGTGTGGATAATATTAACTCGAAGTTTCTAAAAAATACTTCAATGTACTCCTTTTTTATTTTGACTAAACTTTTTCGGCAATCACTTGAACTCGGCACCATCCCGGAAGACTGGGGAGTGGGGAAGGTGATCCCTATCCATAAAAGTGGCGATAAATCCTGCCCTAGTAATTACCGTCCAATTTCGTTAACAAGCATTCATTGCAAAATTTCAGAACACATAATATATTCCCACCTCGTCAAATTTCTTAACGCGCATGCATTTTTCACCCCTGCTCAACACGGCTTCAGGAAACGGTTTTCATGTGAATCTCAATTTTTAACACTTACTCACAATATTCATACCTCACTGGATCGTTCATCTCAGGTTGATTGCATATTCTTGGACTTCGCTAAAGCATTCGATAGTGTTTCACATAAGCTCCTTTTGTATAAACTAAGTACACCCAACATTGATAGTCAATTATTGGCCTGGATTAAATCCTTTCTATCTAATCGCTCCCAATTTGTTCATGTCAACGACAATAACTCGCACTCCTGCCCGTAACTTCTGGTGTCCCACAAGGTTCTGTTTTATGTCCT
>JAZHYW010027294.1:0-53936 GCA_037355805.1 Ixodes ricinus | reverse complement strand
CGTAGCTTGCATGTGACGTCATTCGCGGCCATGCCAGTATTTTATGCGCCGCGAGTGTTCGGTTCACCGCGTTATAGTTTCACACCGCAGAGGTTGTAGTTGGAAGAAAAGGTTAAGTATAGGAACAGCCTTTCCACTCTGGTGAAGAAGGAAGACCAGTGGAGCTGTACAATGGAAAGTAATGGCCGGCCGCAAGTCGGCAAGCCAGAGTGGAAAGGCTGCCGCCATCTATGAGGCGACGGCGGCAACCAGATGCGTGGCTTGCCACCGTCGCTCATAGATGGCGGTAGGTGTCCACAGTTCGGTCCTTCTTTTCTTTGCGGGGACACGATCCTGGCGAAACTAACCCTTAACAGCCCGCTGTAATAGCCGTTGAGTACCCAGCAATGACGACCCTCAGCAACCTATGTAGTAGGAAAACGAAAAAAATGTAAGTGTACTTTTTCTCAGGTCTTGTGAAGAAGATGTAACGACTGACTAACTACGTTACCCGTTACTTTAAATAAGTAACATAAATACGGACCAGTTGCTGGTTTTGAAAAAAGTAAGGAATACGTTACTACGTTACCGGGAAAAGAATCTCGTTACCGCCAACACTGGAACCATGCAGCCTTCACTCGTTTTTTAGAGAAGGACTAGATTTTCCCTGTGAACATTAACGTACTCCAACCAAAACCAATTCATGTTTTGGGTTCTACGAACACTTTAGACTTATCTATGCAATATCAGCTTAGTGAATCGATCAATTTCATGCTCCCTTTAACTTTCTTTTTAACTTAAGCCAGGTTTAAGTGAGGCACAAACATGTGACTTGACCTTTGCTCGAAAGGCAAAAGAGGAGAATGGTATTGATCGACGAATCGATATAAGCTCCCCCCTTATTTTAGTATGGGTTGTATTTATATCCCCCCCAACGTCTTGGCAACTGTCGGTTACGGCGCGGAGCCAGAACGGGCCTTCATAGCAACGGCTGTGGTTAGGTATTAAGACCCGCATTATTATTTAACATCTCCGTTCGAAACGACCGAAGGAGCAGTTCGGAGACGAGGAATATTAATCATGATTAAGCGGACAACGACAGAAAGCTAGCTGGCGCGTTAAGAACGAAACCGATACAAAATAACATATACTTGCCGGAGAAAATTAAATATTTGGCGAGTGTCTTATTGCTTGTTTTACGTATCGCTTCGTGGAGTGCGTTCACATATAACATTTGGGATGTCGTATATCCGCTTCGTAGCGGGCATAATTATATACAGTATTGAACCCGCGCTTTTGATTCCATTATTTATCCCATGGTTCATTCATATCGTATTTGCTTTATATTTTTGTGGACATGCGCGATTTTGTCACCGTGTTTTTATCTCGCTCAAAGCGAACAACATATACAGCTAACAGAAAAAATTAGGTTTCAGAGTTTTGCCTTTAAGTATGTGCTTTATTTTTGTTTCCTTGGTTTTTCAGCGTTGCTCGTAAAGCTTAAAATAACAATGTGACATTCTGCTTCGTACGTTCGGTTGGTGCGTGCGTTTGCCGCGCTTTTTTGGGCATGTGTGGGTGTATGGTCGTGTTTGTGTGTGTCGGAGGGGCGGAGAACGATATTCCACCGAATAATAACCGTAATAATACTCCACTATCGAGTGCCTTTTCCTTTACTTTTTTACTTGTTTTCTATCAATGTCACTACTTATGTGCTCTTTTGTATGCTTTGCGCTCGTGTTTGTTTTTTGTGTAAGTTTAGTTCTGATTCCCCCTTTTCTTTAATGCTTTTTTTCTTGAATGGGCCTTGCCTTTGCGGAGAGGGGAGGCTGTTGTTTTAGCAACGGCAAAGGAGAACGGTCTTTATTTTGTTTTTATCACTTCCAATTTGTATCTGACTGCAGCATATTCTTGTCTTTGTCTGTTGTTTGGCGTCGTTACTCGGATGTATAGTTCGAGCACTTGCTTCTCGATATTGTCCTTGTTTTTTTTTTTTTTTTGCCACGACTGTTCCGAGATTGTTTTACGGTTTTTGTATTTCCTTCGTTATCGACGTTGGGGTTATTATGTATCCTCCCTCTTCATCTCTGTTTTTTTTTGTCTTTAGCATTGTGTTTTTTCTTTTTTCTATGTGCGGCTTCGCCGAGTCTCTGGCTTTTTCTTCGGATGCGGCTCCGACTTGGTTCCTGGCTTTGCCTTTGTGGCTGGCTTCGTGGCCACGCTGGATTGTTTATAAGTGTTTTCTGCTCGCAGTCTTGAAGGGATGCGATGAAAGAAAGGAGATAAGGGGGACACTCCACTTTCAGATTGGGACATTCCGGCTTGCTAAATATGCAGTCTTTTTCTTGTTTTCAGAGGTAATCTTTTTTTTTTTCGCGGTTTGGTTGTATTTGCTAATAGATCCTCATTCTCGTTAACTATCTGCCAACAACGTTGTCCTTGCTGAATCAGCCGCACCCTCTTCTTCGCTTCTCGTCAGAGGTGGGGAAGAGAAAGAATGTATTAAGAAGACAAAAACTATGAGTTAGATTTTTAGATATACAGACAAAGAGAGAGGCGCTGTGACGAACCCATTCTCTATCGTTTTGATTGTAATTTCCTGTTTCTCCGTGATGTACCTCGATCCATGATCGATATTCGCAAATTTCAGCGATGGTGGTTCATCGGTCTGAAGAATCGTGCTGCCTAGCACCTGGGTGATTAGCTTCACGATCAATGTGCTTGTCCACACCTTCCTGAAGTGAAAAAGTAAAGTAAGGCTCTCACACTACTCGTGTATAGCAAAACTAGCATTACTTACGCGTCGCAGACCCAGCCTCCTGCTGCTGTACTACGACGATCATCCAGATGACAGCCATTTTGATAGGCGCCACATAGGTCTTGAAAGTTGCAAAAACTAGTAGAAAAAAAAAGCACTCACTGTCGCGCGATGGTTTTTTTGGCTGTGAAACAATACTGGTTAAGTAGTTTGTTCCCATGGTAATCGTTTGCCCCCCCCCTCTCTACTCTACCTCCCTCCCCTACAAACCCACACACACAGATACACAGACCATTTTTTCTCCCTGTCTCTCTCGCTTGCTTTGTCTCAGTCAAGCCCAGTGAAGATACATAATTCGGAATATTTGACAGGCAATAAGCAGTGCAAAACACATCATTATTAATGCAATATAATGGAGTTTATAGGACGTAATGGCCATAACCACCACGGCGCCGATAATGTGTTGATTCATAGCCTCCTCTATACTCTACAGAGCCTGGCAGTTCGACGACGGAGCCATAGAGCTGCCTGGTCGCAGATTTGGAGCGCGAGGATCTGGTAGCACAGAGCATTTCTCGGGGAACCTGGTTGTCAGCGCCCAGCTGCTGCAGCGGCGACACCCCGAAACATGGTTTTCAAACCCGACGAGAAAAGAAGTGGTAGCGCGAGGAACGCGAGGGGCACGAGCTGACATTCCATCGCTCGGGAGAAGTGTGTTTCGGCGTCTCGCCGCAGCGGGGCGCCCGTCACGTGGCTCTCCTCTCATCCTTTGTCTGCCTCTCTAACCTTTTCAATTTCGGCGGCCGTGTCTCGTGGCGATCTGCCAGGCTTTGTTAGTATAGAGGAGCCTATCCTTGATTCCAAGAAAACTTGAACGGTTGCGCGGGGGTGAAATGACTCACGTGACTCCTGGTGCCTATGCAATACCACCTATAGGAGACAAGGCCTGCGCGTGACGTCATGGTTAGTGGATCCCCGACCCGGCCCAAACACGCCGCCGAAACTCGACGAATGGCCACAACGCGGCTGATGCGCCATTGGGAGGCGTTGCGAGACGCGCTGGTTGGCAGTGTCGCTGACACGCGCTACGCGGTGCTAAGCAGTGATCACGTCTGGGGGGAAAAATAGGAAGCCGTGTCTTCTAGGTGCAAGCGGTCTATGTCGCGTCTTCTAGCTCTCGTCCTCAGCTTGAAGCCTGACTCGCTTTTTTTTTTTTTTTTTTTGCGGCAGGGGCGTGATTTTGTAAACGAGAAATTGAAGGTGCCCCGAGGACGCTTCTGAGATCTCCTAAATATGGCGATAACTCACGCTGCGGGCGGCTCTAAGCATCCTAGGAATACCTAAATCATAACGATGCGCGGCCGATTTCTCTATTAAAAAAGGCAATCAAGGATCGAAATGACCTCCGGCGATGGGAGGGCATTGTGCCGGCAGCAAGGACGTCATGCAACCAATCAAAACGCGACAGTTCGTTGAGATTGCGAACGCTGTTATTACAAAATGTGTATGCTTTTGTGAGACGATACAAGCATATGAGTATGTCGAAAAATGTTAATTTTTCGCGGAGAGGTAATATAATACCGCAATATTCGTCTCAAGTAACAGCGCACTATTTTTTTGTTCCTTTCGCGGGAGTGATGTGTCCGGTGCCTCCGGTCTTAGCTCTTGAGCGCGCGCTGGTTGGGTTGAATCGTATTCCGGGCACCAACGAGCCGCGCGCATTCGAGATATCACTCCGCGCTTCCACCGGTCGGTGGAGCGAGAATCCTTCGCTCGCTATTGGCTGACAGTGGTCCTGGCTTCGGAACATGCTCCTCCCATTGTCGTAGATGGCCTCGGTGTGTTGCGATCTTTCATTGCTTTTTTAATAGGGAAATCGGCCGCGTATCATCATAATTTAGAGATTTCTAGGATGATTAGAGCCAGCAAAGTGAGTTATCGCTATATTTAGACGTTCTAAAAAAAAATCTTTTTGGGGACATTTAGGTGGCTGTACACATTCTAGAGTCACTGACAGCCGGTCTTGCACACGTTTCTCGAGAAAAGTCATCGATCAGAATTTCAGTTATGGCTAGTTCACACTTGCGAAATACGCACTCGCCGCCGACTGGATTCGCTCGCCGAAAAAAGATCGGGCCGTTCACATTTGTTGCCGCTAGAGCACTATATAGCTCCTACGGAGCAGAGTAGCGCAATCCTTTGATCCGCGTGTTTCGCCGACAACATGGCCGACAGAGCAGCTCGGCGCGAGTCACGTGGTACTCAGGGTTCCAGGAGGCGGCCCGCCCTATGGGAGAATACATGGAGACTCCGCGCTACCCAAATATGCTCCCGCAATCTTTCTCTTGCAGCGCAGACACTTTACGGCTACGATGTAAAATAGGTAACAGCCGCAGTGCTGAGCGAATCCGCGACATCCTCTTCGCAACACGAGAATGCAGTAAATAAACAACGTGTGTGCAGTGTGCACCGCAGTACGTACCGCTTGTTCCCAATTCGGTTCCAATTAGCTTCCATAGCTCGTCCTTATAATCATTGTCTTTGTATCGAGCATGCGTCTTGTCATAAAGTACGACGTGGTTTTTCACCGCTTCTATTAGTAGCTCCGCTGACACTGGTATAGCCACAGGCACAGACGGCACAGACATAGTGGACGCCATTTGCAATACCGTCTGCTCGGACAGGATCTGACGTCAGCAAGCGCCACTTCCCCCGTGCGTTCTGATTGGCTTGCGGCGAGCGAAAACTTTTTTCCGGCGTTGAAAATTGGTCCCAGAGCGATCTTGCTTTCCGCCGGAAAATCTGCCTGCTTTCGTCGCCGGGCGTCAGAATTCCCGCGGATCCGGCCGCCGGTTCACAAGTGTGAACGAGGCATTACTCTCGGTCAAAAAGTATTCAATTATACTGTCACGAATGACAATTAATGAAGCGACGAAAACTGAAACAAGCTAAACGTTTAATGGGGCAAGACTGACAGCGGCTTACCACGGGGGCACCTTTTGTAGCCGCGTGGGTCTCTGGAACATTCGGCCTTGAACGTTCGGCGCGTAGGACATTCGGAACTCGATTAGACGAGAAAGTTCTCGAGTTTGCGAGAACGCTAAGTAGAAAGAATAAATAAAGGAACACTCCGCTGCCTGGAATCTTCCGCGCGACAGCCAAGCATGGTAACCATTCGGCCACGTACGCGCTCGATCAGCGACGCGCGTGTCATTACTCCACCTTTTAAAAGCGCATCAGCCACGATAGCGCATGCTGGGAAACCAGGCACGTGGCTCAGAGGCCAGGCCCCCCCCCGCCCCCGAAATCATTCTTTTGCTGCCCCAGAAATCATTCTTTTTGCTGGGACCACCTCTCCCCCTCCCCCTCATACAGCATTTTGTCATGGGCGGGCCCCCCCCCGAACCAAAATCCTGGCTACGTGCCTGTGGGAGACAAAGCATCAAAACAAACAAAATAATGGCAAACTACGGAAACTTGTAAAATACAATCCTATCGAACGTAGTACAAAACACGATTCATAGTCCTTTGGATCGTAGTACGGTTTGAGGCGCACGACGTGGACGACTTCCGGTCGTGGAGTGCGGCCTGATGAAGTCCGTGTTCCGTCGGGCAGCACCTCGTAGATCAGATCCTCTAGTCGACGAAGCACTTTGTAGGGTTTGAAGTAGCGTTTCAGGAGTTTCTCGCTTAGACCGCGTCGTCGTATCGGGGTCCAGACCCACGCGCGGTCTCCGGGCTAGATGCGGACGTCGATCCGACGAAGGTTGTAGCGGGTGGCGTCGACACGTTGTTGATCTTGAATCCGGAATCGGGCGAGCTGGCGAACTTCTTCAGCTCGTTGAGCCACCACCTGGTCGTCGTGACTCCCATCGTCAGCTGGTTCGTGGGGTAGCATCGCGTCGAGCATGGTCGTTACTTTTCTGCCATGCACCAGCTCACGGTGTTACTCCTGTGGTCTCTTGCACCGCCATGTTGTAAGCGAACGTGATGTAGGGTAGCACCTCGTCCCACGTCTTGTGCTCTACGTCGACATACATGGAGATCATGTCGGCGATGGTTTTGTTTATCTCGTTCCGTTAGTCTATTTGCCTGTGGATGGTGCGCAGTGGTTCGACGGTGACTGGTGCTACTGAGACGAAGAATTTCTTGCGTCAGCTGAGCCAGGAACGATGATCCCCGGTCTGTAATGAGGCCTTCGGGGGCGCCGTGCCGGAGGACAATAGACTCGATGAAAACTTGGCAACTTCAACAGCAGTTCCTGAAGGAAGGGCCTTCGTTTCGGCGTATCGCGTTAGATAATCTGTGGCGACCATTATCCAGCGGTTTCCCGATGATGTCGGCGGAAAAGGGCCATGTAGATCCATTTCGATCTGCTGGAACGGCATGGACAGGGGAGCAATCGGATGCAGAAGTCCTGACGACTTCGTCGGTGGTTCTTGCGCCGCTGACACTCGTGGCGTGATCGAGTGTAGAGGCGAACGGTCTTCAGTAGCTTTGGCCAGTAGTATTTTTCCTGAATCCTGGCGAGCGTCCTGCTGTAGCCAAGGTGCCCAGCCGTTGGGCTGTCATGGCAAGCTTGGAAGATCTCTCTCAGGTCGGCGAGGAATTACCAGCAGCCATGGCGAGCTATTGCCTCTGAAGTTCTTGAAAAGTACACGTTGTCGAATGACGAAGGTTGGCAAGGCTCTTGACAAAACACGGGGCTAGTATCCCCTCGTCCTTCGAGGTGCCCGATTAGGCGCGCGCAACTCAGGATCGTCTCCTTGACGTCGCGCCATGTCGTCGGTGTTCACTGCGCCTAGGAAGCACTCATCATCGTCGTCGTCTGCTACCGGGAGATGTCTCGACAGGGGCTCTGGACAGGCAATCGGCGTCGCTGTGCTTGCGGCCTGACTTGTAGATCACAGTCACGTTGAATTCCTGCAGTCGGAGACTCCATCGAGCGAGTCGTCCTGAAGGGTCCTTCAGGTTCGTGAGCCAGCAGAGCGAGTGGTGGCCTGTGACAACGCGGAAAGGGCTCCAATATAAGTACAGGTAAAACTTCGTGATTGCCCAGACGACCGCAAGACATTCCTCTTTCAGTCGTGGAGTCATTTCTCTCCGCTTTGGACAGTGTCCGACTTGCGTAGGCGATGACTCGCTCGGTGCCTTCTTGCACTTGAACCAGTACCGCGCCAAGTCCTTCGTTACTTGCGTCCATATGAATCTCGGTTTCCGCATCTTGATCGAAGTGTCCAAGAACGGGAGGAGTCTGGAGTCGTTGCTTTAGCTCCTCGGATGCGTGCTGCTGCTCTTCGGCCCATTCGAACTTCTCGGCGTCCTTCGTGAGTTTTGTGAGCGATGCGAAAATTCTTGCGAAATCCCGAACGAAGCGTCGATAGTAGGCACAAAGTCCAAGGAATCTTCGCACGACCTTCTTGTCTCGTGGGCGTTGGAAATGCCGCGACGGCGCGAGTCTTCTCGGGGTCTGGGCGGGCGCCTTCGTTACTAACCACGTGGCCTAGAAACTTCAGTTCGTTATAGGCGAACCGGCACTTGGACGGCTTGAGGGTGAGTCCGGCGGTCTGTATGGCTTGGAGAGCAGCTTGGAGTCGTCGCAAGTGCTCGTCGAAAACACTTGAAAGGACTACGACGTCCTCAAGGTAGACGAGACAGCTCTGCCACTTTAGTTCTGCCAGTGCGATGTCCATAACGCACTGGAAAGTTGCTGGCGCCGTGCATAGTCCGAAGGGCATTACTTTGAACTCGTACAGTCCATCCGGCGTGACGAATGCTGTCTTCTCTCGGCCCCGTTCGTCGACTTCGATCTGCCAGTAGCCGCTTTCCAGGTCCATCGCTGAAAAGTATCGGGAGTGGCGCAGCCGGTCTAGCGTGTCATCGATGCGGGGGAGCGGATAGACGTCTTTCTTAGTCACCGCCTTCAGCTGTCGGTAGTCCACGCTGAACCTAAGCGTTCCTTCCACCCTTCTTCTTAACCAGCATGACTAGAGGGGCCCACGGACTGCTTTAAAGGGATACAGAATCGAAACTTGAAATATAGAGAAAACATCAAGAAATGAGTTCAATATGATCAGCTAAGCCTGTAATGAATAATCGCACGGTCGTATTTTGAGCAGATGGCTATATTTTTGGTTCTAAATGCCGGGATTTTGGCGAGCGCTTCAAAATCAGCCATCGAAGAGCGCGATGCATCTCGGGAGATCCGGCAGACGTCTTGACGTCATCATGCCTCGGAGGACCAAGCGTACCGTAGTGACGAGTTTTGCCACTTGGAGGCGTCAACGCGTTACAATCTCGCTTTGTCGAAGTACCCAAGGGCTGTAGATATCGCGGAGCCGGCAGAGCGGCAGAGCCGCAGAGGTGTCAGAGCTGCCTCAGCTGCCTTGAGTGTGCGATGGCGGGTCAACATGACGAGAGTGGTGGCAGCGGCAGTGGGTACGATGACATTAGCGAAGACGAAGACGTCAACAGTAGTGATGGGACGAATCACCGGAGATTCGGACAGATTCGGAGATTCGTCAGGTTCGTCGCTGGTTGCAGACGGCAGCGTGAACCTTGTCGTAAACCTTGCGAATGCGGTCAGTTGTGTTTTTTTTAGGTACTGTTATTGCATATAACCAGATTTCGTCTTGTTTACTTCAACGCGCCCAGGTCCAGCTGAGCTGATCGGTGTGGTTGGCGTAGGCCTAACCAATGCACGGTCTCGGTTTCTGCGCGGTTTCGCGGTGATCGGTAAAATAAAATGTAGCGAAATGCTGTGTATTATTCATAATGTGGCGCAGCGCGCAATAAATATATTCAGGCAAGGAAATGATTCGTCTCCTTCTCCAGAGCTGCGTAAGACGCGAGAGCGATGAAAAGTGTTGCTAGTCCCAACTTCGACCGCGTACCGGCACCGGCGAAGAAAAACGTCGCACTGTCGTTTCTCCGTTCTCGGCAGCAAGTTTTGTATACGTGAACTTTATTTGATGAAAAAGAAACAACACAGGGGTGTCCAACGCAACTTTATTGTTCAGAAACAAACACTAATTCAGATATAATTAACTAGAAAGGTACAAATGCAGTACAGGAGACTGTGATAGTACGGCGCAAGGAGTTTTAGATTGTTTCCCGTGTTCCGATAACAATACCGCAGTGGACACACGTTGAAGATAATCGAATCGAACATACTCACTTGTGTGGGGTGTGCTACTGGTGCTATTTTGACCGTAATTATGGGCACGAAATGTCCTTCTGCCGAACAGCACGTACGGCATCGATCTCTTGCGGGGGGTGGATGGGACTGCTGCGAACCTCGGGCGAGCACGGTCGACGTCTCCGGTCTCCGGGAACCCCGAAGTACGAGAACGTGATCTTCGCGTAAACATCACCTCGCTCCGTCGACCCGCCGCTGCACCGGCTGCACGTCCGCCGAATCCCGCCGGGCTGGGGCGGCCACGCCAAGCCTGACGAGATCCACGAGGAACTTATCGCGCTTGTGTTTCGCCGCAAGGGCAGCCGCGGTGGTCACTGCCATGACCCCGCCGACAACGCCGGAGGTTCCTCGTGCCCAAGAAAGTCTCTTCAACCCGCCTGCCCCACAACCGACTGTCGCCGAACCGCCCGGGCGATGAAAACATGCGCTTGTATTTCCACGTGCACCAAGCATGCCTATTTTGGTCGTAATCCGGAACCGAAACCAATTTTCCCGCGATGTCTGGTTACCGTTCTCGACAAACATCCGAAATCTTATAAACAAAGCGGAACATTTCATTCATTACTATGATATTATATTACAACAATATTTTGTGCACTTTGTAGAATTTAGTGAATTTAATATCACGAAAAGTTGAAACACACATAAACGTGATCTGGCAACCATGGCAACGCTCCGAATTTTTCGAACTTTTCCACCAAGACGCCTCGGTATTGCGTTCAGGCCTAGGCAATCTATACCAGTGAGTGGACATACCGCTGTGGCGCTGCTTTCAGAGGCATGTTGTCGTCACGACATTCCATTGAAGCTTCATAACCAACTACCAGGTGGTTTTTGATTATCGTTTAATTCACTTTAAAATATGTTTTCTTGCGTTTTCTAGCGCAATATTTATGTTTCTGTGGTTCTACTGCTACCTGCGTCGTGTTGAAACAAAGAAATGAGCTCCAGAATTTGGTTTCCGTACCCCTTTAAGGCTGGATTATGTCGTCGTTCAGTATTTCTTGCACTTGCTCTTGGATGACCTCCCTTTCTTTTTACGGAGACTCTGTACGGCGCTCGGTGCACAGGGAGCGCGTCGTCCTCGGTAACGATGCGATGCTTCGCAGCGGCGGTTTGGCGCACCTTCGACGACGTCGGGAAGCAGTCGCTATATTCAACAAGTAGGTCGTTCAGCTGCTGTCGTTTCGGGTCTGCAAGCTTGGGGTCAATGTCGAGCTGCGCTGGCGACGTAAGGTCTTGCTGAGGGGGCGATGATTTTTCAGGAATCGCAGCGATTTCGCCGGAGTTCCGAAGTTCCTCGACGTGGCTTACAGCGGCACCTTTCGTGAGGTGTTTGTTTCTTGTCGGAAGTTCGTCACGAGGACCGCGGGGCGCCCATCCTGAAGTTTAGCCACTCCTCTCTATTCCTCTTTCCAAAAGGAATTGGAGGTTGCCTTCCAGAACAACTTCGCCACAGGTAGATGCATCGGTCACGACGGGTATGACAACACTTGATCGCGGCGGCAGGTTCACGTGGTCGGCAGCGACTCGGACGGCAACAGACATTGTTTGGGTTTTCTCTGAAGGCGGAAAATGCGTCCGGACGGCGACAGACGCTGTTTGGGGTTTCTCTGAAGGCGGAACAGGCGTCCGCAGAGTCAATCTGTTCTCACCAAGGTTGATGACATCGCCGTATTCACACAGACAGTCCATGCCGAGAATGACGTCTCTGGAACAGTCTTGTTGAACAACGAATTTCACAGGACACGTTTCGCCGTGAATTTCGATGCAAGCAGCGCACCTTTCGACAGGCGTGATAAGGTGTCCTACGGCGGTTAAAATTTGCGGTCCTCTCCAGGGCGTCGTAACTTCTCGCAGGCGGCGAGAGAGCCTCTTACTCCAGACG
Source organism: Ixodes ricinus (assembly GCA_037355805.1). Lineage (NCBI taxonomy): Eukaryota > Metazoa > Arthropoda > Arachnida > Ixodida > Ixodidae > Ixodes > Ixodes ricinus. The sequence goes on along the minus strand of JAZHYW010027294.1, from coordinate 42,113 downwards.
AAGTAGTCTGCTCCGGTATCCACGAGGGCAGAAGCGTCGTGGCCGTCGATAACAACTTTTAGGTTGTTGGGTACTGTTGCAGGAGCGTCGTTGCAATGCGTGGCGTCGGGAGAGTGGAAGCGCTCGGGCGTTCTTGGAGAGACGGCACTGAAGAGGGCGAGCGTCGGAGGTACTCCTTGATGTCGCGAGGGCGTTCGCCGTACCTCGGGCGTGGATCGTTCGAGTGGAAACCACGCAGCCCAAGGCGACGGTACGGGCAGCCGCGGTAGATATGGTCGGCTTTCCCGCAGTGGAAGCAGAGCGGGCGTCTGTGGGCCGTTCGCCACACGTCAGTCTTCCTCCTCGAGGGTCGCTCCGGGCGGACGTACTGGGCTTGTTCTTTATGACGCTGAGGATACCGCGACAAAGGGGCGTCCCTTCGGGGTTGCGCCGGGGCCTGGCGGGGAGCTTGCGGTGGTCGTCGGGCCATGGCGGCGTAGCTCAACGCCGGTTCTTCTGGAGTCGTCACGTTGATTGGAATTTCAGATTGGACCGCCCGTTTGACTTCCTCGTGCACAACCTCGGCGATAGAGAGTGTTGCTGGACGACTCCGAGGCTTGCAGCAACGAGTGGAAACCACGCAGCCCAAGGCGACGGTACGGGCAGCCGCGGTAGATATGGTCGGCTTTCCCGCAGTGGAAGCAGAGCGGGCGTCTGTGGGCCGTTCGCCACACGTCAGTCTTCCTCCTCGAGGGTCGCTCCGGGCGGACGTACTGGAGCTTGTTCTTTATGACGCTGAGGATACCGCGACAAAGGGGCGTCCCTTCGGGGTTGCGCCGGGGCCTGGCGGGGAGCTTGCGGTGGTCGTCGGGCCATGGCGGCGTAGCTCAACGCCGGTTCTTCTGGAGTCGTCACGTTGATTGGAATTTCAGATTGGACCGCCCGTCTGACTTCCTCGTGCACAACCTCGGCGATAGAGAGTGTTGCTGGACGACTCGAGGCTTGCAGCAACCTGGTGAGTGCCGCCCGGACGACGTCCCGGATAATTTCGGGGATGTCCGGGGTTACAGGTCAGGTTTCGCCGCTAAACAGGGTGGATGCAGCGACACCTGGATGTTGTTCGTAGTGGGAAGCGCGCGCTTGGAGGGCGCGCTCGATGTTGGTTGCCTCCGTGGCGAAGGCTTTGACGGTGGCCGGCGGGTTGCGGACGAGGCCTTCGAAGATGTCATCCTTTGCCCCTCGCATCAGGACCCGCAGTTTCTTTTCGTCGGTGGCTTGAGGGTCGGCGCGAGCGACCAGGTGCAGAACATCCTCCACGAAACTGGTGATTGTCTCGTTTGCGCGCTGGGTCCTAATTCGAAGAAGGTCCTTGGACCTCTCCCGCCGATATTGGATGGTGGAGGTCCGTCTCAGCGCATCCTTGCAGGAGGTTCACGAGGTCAAGGAAGTTTCGCGAGTTTCGAACCAGTGCCTGGCCGTTCCTTCGAGCGCGAAGTAAAGACTCTGTTGGCGCTGTTCTTCCGTCCATCGGTTTTGCTGGGCCACTCGCCCGTACTGCTGTAGCCAGTCCTGGAAGTCTTAATAGGGCTCACCGTGGAAGGCCGCCGGCGCACGGGCAACGACTGGTGGAGTGGTCATCGTCGCGGTCTTCTTCTTTGGTTTCTACGGCAGGTGTCCAAATTCCGGGGATTGGCCTTTGGTATGGCGGCTTGCTCTGGCGTCGGCGTCTTCTGCGAAGGGTAGCCTTCCGGCGCTGAGCACCTCACTTGGTCTGGATGTCTTCGGAGGGGAAACTCTTCACGGACACAGAAAGCGATACCCCGCACCTCCACCAAAATGTCCCGAATGACAATTAATGAAGCGACGAAACAAGCTAAACGTTTAATGGGGCGAGACTGACTGCGGCTTACCATGGGAGCACCTTTCGTAGCCGCGTGGATCTCTGGACATTCGGCCTTGAACGTTCGGCGCGTAGAACATTTGTAACTCAATTAGGTAAGAAAGTTCTCGAATTTGCGAGAACGCCAGGTAGAAACAATAGATAAAAAGAACATTCCTCTGCCTGGAATCGAAACCAGATCTTCCGCGCGACAGCCAAGCACGGTAACCATTCGGCCACGTACGCGCTCGGTCAGTGACGCGCGTGGCTATATTACACGATTACTCGAGAAGAAAAGTAGTTGGCCGTTACCTGAGAAAGTAACCGTTCTTTTTTTCGATTTCTTCATATTTTCTAAATGACAGATGTTTCTGGAAAGAATCGGTAAATTGCCGGCGAACTGGTGTGAGTTAAACATGGCGGTTGTTTGGAGACGGACTTGGTGTATTATACCTTATTGGCTTACAATCATCGAATTATAAAGTGTTTGTCTTCTGAATTCAGCAATATTGATAAACCTTTCGTTCTGTCGGAAACTTGGTTCGAGGATTCCTTGGTAGGAAACTTGTAGAAACCAAGGGCGTCGTTAGAAAGGGGAGGAAAAAGTGGTACCGGTTGCGAGCAGTTTTTGTACCTCCAAAAATAATCATATTACTTTTCTGATTACTTCCTAACAAATTTATTCAAATGATTACAAAATTACTCCAAAAAGTAGTTGATTCCAGTAATTTTAATACTTGTAAATAGTACTGTACGACTCTGCTGGCAGTTTATAATAAACGTGGAGCGTGGTTTTTATGTTCATGCTTCTTGCTTCGTTATTCTTTCTTTGGTGTGGTTTTTTGTGTTTTTTCTTATGCTGACTCTGCAATTTATTCGGCGGCAAGGCGATGGTTCTATGTGCGGAGCTCTCCACATCCTCCATTTTGTCAGCTGTCAGGCTGTCAGCGACGATAGAGCCACACAGTATATGAATACAGTCGGGAGAAAAAATTATTCTGTCCTTGGTTTTTTAAGTATCGCAATTGAGTCTATTCTTGGCTACCTTGACAGGGCCTTTCGCGACTCTTGAGCCCGGTATCATGTACTCTAAGATATGGTTTTTCCTCAATCTGTTCTCGCACAAGTCTAACTTTGAAGTTTGGACTCAAACGCTTGTGACGGTTTTCTTGAGCAGTGAACGAATTCTAAGTAATCTGGCTTTATTTTGAGAACCTACAAAGATTCACCTGGGCAACTCTCAAACCTTTGTTGCGCCACTACTCCCGAAAATAGCCTAAAGTCAAGTGCTCGCTCCTAACGTTACAACCCTGAGCTATTTCGGATGTTATACAAAAAACATACATATAATATGTATGAAAGAGGTCTGCAAACGAATTTCCACTCCCACCTTTAAAGTGATGTGATCGTGACTTTAGGTTTTAATCTGAAGCAAATAAAGAGCCAATGTCAAGGTTTCCTTAATAGCGATCGTGAGCTGTCTCTCACTCTCTCGACACTCTTTTTTGTCATTTGTGTTTCACTACAGTTTTTTTTGTATCTGATATTGTCTTTTGTAGTTTCTCTAGGTCTTTTAAGGTGTCCTCTAATTATCGTAGCTTTTTTTTTTTGTAGTTCCTTTTGTGTCTTAATTTCGTTGCCACCCTTCGAGACTGTGTCCTTTTTTTCTTTTCCATCGAACTTAGAGTTAATTGCTCCCTTTGGAGACACATTCAAGAAAAGATATAAAAGTGTAGCAATTAAGCTGTCCGTCGTAATGAAACCAGAGCTCGAATTTCAGTTTTCCTTGCTTACGTGCGTGCGTGCCTGTGAATCATTGTAGCCTAACTTCGTTAATTTTGCTATTTTACGTTTTTTTTCCTGCGTGTTTCGAATTTGCCGCGTACCCATTTTTAGTGTATATGTTTCTTTCTTCTGAGTGTAATTTTGAAAGGAGTATTTCGACTCCTTCCCAATAATCGATTCATCTATCTGTCTCAACAACCTTTTGTAACGACTGTGTCTGCGGCAAGTTGTATCTTTAAATCAGGTCATTACTACGTTCCAGCAAGAACGAATATAATATTGTTTTTGCAGAAAAATTATGATCAGACACTAACTGGTACAACCGGATCACGGCTCCCGACAATGTCTGATGCTTGACTTCCGAATATGGCACCCCACGAAAGTTTGAAACGTCGCACTTCACCTCATGCAATTTGGGCGGTGCGTTCGTCTCAATGTTCCTCGCACTTGTAACAACGTTGTCTCCTGCGCTTGTCGATATCACATATGTCATTGGATGATGAAACAAAAAATAAGCGAAGATTATTTTCTCGAAAACCTATTGATAGTTTGAACTGACATTGCGTTTTACATTCATTTTGTGTGCATCATGAAACATGATTTGCCTTTTTTTCAATTAAACGATAGATTGTTTTTGATTTTATATTAGTTTTTTTTTATTTTTTTAGTTATTAGTTTTATATAGTTTTTTTAGCAAAACCTGTTTTCCCATAGATTTGTCCGTCCCTCCTTCTGTTCGTGGGCTCCCCCACTAAATTTAGCGGGGAGATTGACGTCACGTGACACGTCGTCACGTGACAGGTCACTAGGCATTATTTTGTAAGAATGCACTTGAACTAGCTCGAGATAGTGTTTTATTTTGTGATTCGTGCACCCGGCGTTGAAACCTCACCAGCAAAGCAATTCTTGATCTGTTCAATACTACTCAAGAGTGAACCAATTTTTGCAAGTGTTTTTGATCAAATCATATCTGATTGGTAGACAACATGCATTATTGGCGAATGACAGGCGAGTAGTAATTTGAAAACAGGCCAAATTAGAAAAGGTGTTGTAAAAAAAGAAGATAGTTTTTCTCCAGCTTGAAAGAAGAAAAGAAAAAACGAGGAAGCTGGATGGAGTCGTTGTGAAGCGACGCTAAAAGGGAGGAACCGTCGACATAATCCGCTTTCTGAACTAAGGGAAGAGAGTAAGCCAACGCTACGGTGGTCAGTCAGTGATGTCTTCCAGCACACAAAAAAGCCCCGCCTACAATCACTAAACCTAGAATACCATTCAGGCTGCAGCAACAGCATCCTTCACGCACCTCCGACTTTCCCTACATCCGCCATTTTGGTAACTAGTGGCGCCATCTATTGGGGAGGTGATCTAACCGTCGCGGCCCCGGTGGCTAAGTTGAACTACACCCCAGGGACAACAACACAGATTATGTCTTTGTCTTTCGGACGCAGCGCTCGACTTACGTAGCCGAACGCTGCGTCCACGTTCTGCCGCAGGGTTCATGTACAATCACATGTGCAATCACGAGACTCGTCCGAAAGCTGCCACGTAGAACTCGTTGGCAAAAATTAAAATTATTACAAAATTATAGCGCGAAAGACTAGGACAAGAAGAAACAATGGGACAGGAAAGAGCGCTCTGTTCTGTCCTAGTCTTTTGCGCTATAGTTTTGTAATGAACTGGTGGGCAATTAGTTCCCCGCAATCGATCGAGGCAGATGATGTAAAGAATCCCGTACACAGGCCTTGCGTTGGTCAAACGCCGAGCTCTGTGGATAACAGGCTGGACTGAGCGCCCCCATTTTTCGAACCCCTCACCAATAGAAAGTTGAAGTAGCGGATAGTCGTGATGGAAACGCGTACCCCCTCGCGGACGAAACATCTCCAACAGTCACTCTGACTCGTCACAGTTCAGTCACTGTTGCAGCATCAGTGGACGAGCGATGAAGAAAGCAACAGTGGAAAACGTTTGCTGTATTCATTATATATTTTAATATGTCAATGCTCCGTTTCTTTTTTTTTAATTTTGAGAAGAAAGCAGGTGTGCAAAGAACTTCTGGATAAACTACTTCAGCTTAAAATTGTGTTCAATGTCTCCAACGCATTTACGAGGGAGGCAAGGATCTTGCGGAGAAGTTCTTGAGGTTCCTCTCGCCAGAGCGGCAACGTCTCAACGACCGTCTCAAGTACAGACACATATACGTACAGGGAAACATATAGAATACAAAAGCGTTACGTTACTGCATCATTCTCAATCCAGCGTCCTGATTGCTTTTCCCGAATCCACCAGCGTATTTTGATTCGACCGTTTCTTCTAGTCTGTTTGATCGTACAGCGTCTCCGTGAATTCTTAGAAGTAGGACGTCGTCTACCCGCTGTTTGTCAGACACGATTGCAAGTAATTCCGGAGGCAAACAAACCCGGGCAATTTTGAGTGGATGTCGTCATTGTTGGGACCCGGGAGTGAGCCCGCGTTATGATCCGCGCAAAGATCGAACGCTGCTATGTACAAACGCCGAGGAAATTTCGCTGTTGCCATAGTGACAACTCAAAGCTTGAGTCGCGCGTTACCATAGAGAGGAGAAAGGAGCGACTTTGTACTCCGGCTCGCCCTTTGACAGGACCAGGTGGCGACTCGGAAGCCATGAAGGTTGCAACTGTACTCCGCTTCACTCGAAATTCCGAGCGCAACCGACCGTGCAATCTGATGGAGGCCACGTAGCACCACTAAAAGTGCATAGTCAAGGTGCTCCTTGTCTTTGTCCCATATCACCGGCTAAATCAAAATCGCGAAAGGGTAAATCCGCCCTGATCCTGCGCTTCTTTTTTTTTTTTTGCGTGACTGGTTTTGCCAGTTATAACAAACGCACACAGACAACACCTTCTAAAAATCAAGGCCTGCGAGCCCGTTCCGTGACGTCACGGTAGCTAGGTCCGGCGCGCGGAAAAGCGACAAAGCCGGCGGGGGCTTGTCGACGTGCCGGCGCGCACACGCTGGGTGGTCCGTAGGTTCGAAGGGAAGGGCTTGTACTCTTCTCGTTTACGCGTGAATGACGGGGGCCTAATTAACTGGGTTTGCAGTTTTTTTTATAGCTGGGAGTTCAAATGAAATCTCTAACTTTTAGGTGTCCTTCATTAAAATAAATGGAGCGAAAACAATCACGATAGATATTCTCGAGAACACCCTTTTGCCGCACATGTTTAATTGACCCTTTTGAAATCAAAGAAAACAAGTCTGCAATCGCGTGTATTTTAATTTAAATACCTTCGATGGTCTCTTCAGTCCTGTCATATCAATAATGGGGTTGCTCGATGATGAAGGGCTCATGGAAATGTTGCGCACATACGTAAAAAAATAGTCTTCCATCAAAAATTAAAAAAACACAAATTTAGTACATTTTTTGCGATGGTAAGCAAGAAATAATAATGACCCCTTCATTAAAATTATAATATTACGTAAAAACAAGAAAACGTAATCTGGAAAGTTTTTTTTTTTCTGCGGCAGACATTGAACTACATACGCAGTGCGCAGTCAGTAGGTATGCTCAAGAACAGGTTCCGGCGGTTACGAAGGTGCTGGGAAAAGCAACATCATTTGCCTTTCTGCACAATGCAGGTTCGTATAGCACTATATTGGGGCCTCCCCCACCCATGAACCCCTTGCTTTTAAAGAGTCCAACCCCGAGGACGGTACGAGCTTTGACAGCAGAGGACAAGCTGTGCACCATTGAAGATCTTAGAGGTGGCCGCCTCTGCTCCCCAAGTATGTGCTGCCCACCAGGGTCTTCCTGCTCAAACTTGAAGCCTGGCAGTTGTCCAGCCTGTTACGAGCTTCGTCGTTCAGCTGGTCCCATATCTGTGAAATATACGTGTGTGCATCCGCTCGCAATTTTGTGTCATACTTTGTAACTTGGCCAATCAAGGAGACATGGCAAGTATACCTTTTGACTGCAGAATTGTCTATCAAGCAGACAGCTCAAGAAGGATTTGATTTTCTCGGGTCCTTTTATCGACTACCTATTATGAATGAAAAAGCAATCTGATACGAGAACACTTTTTGTTTTTGTCTGAAGCAATTGCATATGAATAAAAACATCTTACCAGAAGGCCATGGCAGGCCAGTCTGATATTTCCGAAAATGTTGTTCCATGCTAGAGAGATGAGAGAGGTAGACCTGGCAAGTGCATTTTTTATGGTGTATCTGGGCTGAAAAAAACACCGCAGCAAGCATGTTTTGTCAAACAGATTGTTTGGTATGGCACATAAAATTAGAACAAACTGTTTTATGTTTGTGATGAGTTGCTGCTTCTGACAAGCTTTTTAACACAGAATAGGTTTTTGACAAGGCTAACCTGGCAAAAATGCAAACCGCAAAAGCGAGACGCCGAAGCATCACGAGTGAGAAAACAAAAGCAGGGCCCCCTCACGGGTGGCATCTCGTTTGCATTGACTGCGTAAGCATTCCGGCTCGAACAGTGTATTGTGCATAAAAAGAGAAAATGTAGATAATTAACTGTGGTTGCTAATATATGGACGATTGGAGTTCCGCCCACCGCCGTACCACCTTTTGTGGTGCAATTTCTGGTTAATTCTATATAAAATGCACAATGACATCAGAACTCGCGGTACAAGTCTCGGTACATAAACAATTGCACCGAGATTTACTGACCCAAAATTTGTTTTTTTAGGTATGACAATTTTGTCGGGTATGACCAAGGTACTGCTGCAATTTTTTTCGTGCCATACTGAAATTACGACAGAAGCAAAATGGTGCCTAGGGAACATTTTTTATTGCGGATGAAAGTTCTGCACCCTTATGAGGTGCAGCACGAGAATGGTCAGTACAAATACCTGCTGGGCATATGCAGCTGCTTGTCCTTCTACAACCTGCAGACAAAGTATAAGAAGGCTACTGCGTATAAAAACATGCATTTTTGAACTGCATGTTAGAGAAGTTACATAAAACGAGGCAATCCCAGTTGTGTGGTGAGCAGTAGTGTGTGGCATACACTGTTTTACCTTCTCTTATAACCCTCATGCAGTACTGGAAATAGCAAGAATGCAAGACTCCGGAAAGACATTTAGTTTATGCGAGCACCTTCCTTACCAAGAAAGTGCTCAGACCAGCACACTTATGCTGTGGGTTTTCCAGTACAGCACGTAACCTATGAGACAGGCAGCCCTCAGCGATGTTCATTTAGATTGATCTAATTACTTTTCAGTAAGCAGGCTTGCTCCGTTAATCATGTGAAAAAATGAAAGGTGACAGGCTGGTGGAAATCAGTCACTTCAAAACTAAACACACGGTCGGACCCTTCTAATTCCAGGCCCATCTCTCTCACAGGTGCCTGCTTACTTCAGCACATTACTCTAAAACACATAACATAAATTTTTGAGGAGCGGCACATTTTATCCCTCACAAACATGGTTTCAGAAGCGGCCTCTCTATGGCAACCCAACTAGTTGAAACATTCTATGGACCGTCTTTCAGTATTAACAATCGCAAGCAAGTGGACCTACTACTACACGATCTCTCTAAGGCTTATGGCTGCGTCTCGCACGATAAAAGTAATTATTAAACTTAAACGCGCCATCCGCGAGGGGTCTATAGTTAATTGGATGAAATATTACCTATCTAACCGTTCCCAGTTTGTACAATGTGAGCAGGAGACATCTGAGACAGTCAGAGTCATTTCCGGGGTCCCTTAAGGCTATGTTCTTGACCCAGTCCTTTTTCTTCATTTTATAAACTACATAACTAATAATATTAAGGCTAACATTATACTTTTAGCAGATGACTGTGTCATTTATCGAGAAAGAAATTCATATTAGGATCATTTAGCCCTAAATACTTCACTCCAATTAATAAATGACTTGTGCACTGACTGGCAGATGATTCTTAACGCCCAGAAATCTGTTTGCATATCTATAACACAAAAAAGAAACACATCTGAATTTTCTTCCGGCTTCAATGATGCAACACTTTCACGAGTCAGTCAATGTAAATATTTTGGGCTCAATGAACACATCAGACATGAGGTGCGATACTCATGTTAACTATGTAGCTTCAGAAGCTTTAAAAAAACTAATGTATACTTAAAGAGAACACTCAAATTAGCGACCACCGCGACAAAACTTTTAGCATACACAAGCCTAGTTAGGTATACACTCGAATATGCCAACAAAGTTTGGTTCCCTCACACTAAAACACTCATAACTATACTTGAAAATATACAGCGTAAAGCTATAAGATTTATCGACAGTAGATACAGGCGCACAGACTCTCCTTCCGAATTTCTGAAAAAAAGAACTGGTCTCTTAACCGTAGCTAACAGAGCTAAACAACTTAGACTTAAGTTTCTCTATCTCCTACTTCAATATTATTTTAAAATTGATAGGTCTAGGTATGTATCATTTCCTGATACTAGGCTGACAAGACATAAACATAGCAAAAGCATTGCCCGAAACTTTCTTCAAAAATGACTGTTTCCGGTACTCTCTCTTTCCATTAGCCATCAGAGAATGGAACCAACTCGATCATACTATTAGTAACAGCACGACCATCACTTCATGCCTAAATCAACTTGATACTCCTTTACATTGCGATTGATAATTTAGGGTGCCTTGGTTGTGCGAATTTTGTTATCCTTGTGTATTTGTGTAATAACTGTTATATTTATGATGTTTTACTTTCCTGTCTAATCAGTTCTACACATAGGCATATTCATGTGAATGATCTACTATGATGTTGTACGCAAGATGCATGCACAGTGGCCCAATTTTTTAATAATATCAAACGAACGTCGACCGCCGCGACGGCCAGTGCCGTGCCGCGGAGGCGTGCGGCTTTACGGGAGGGATTAAGCGCCTGCGCACAAAGCTTTTTCTGGTGGGAGCGTCGTCTGCTAGGCTACTCCGTTGATCGCACACAGCCCCTGCTCCGTAGCAAAGGAGGGCAGGGCGCTTGCAATGTCGAAGAGCATCGCCGATACGCCTTTCCTCTTGGAATGCGGTCACAATCCTATAGGGTGTATTCACTGGCGGCCATATCTGTGTGCGCTAATGCTGAGCACGTGCTGATGGCGAAGTTATTTTGCAACGTGCACCCCACACCATCAAGATTGTCGGTCTTGGCAGCCTATTAATGCGAGCTCGTTCTGAGCATGCGCTTTAAACAGTGACCTCAAATATGGCGGCCAGTGAATGCCCCCTATTGACGGTAGCCTGTGTAACCCGACCGTTGTTGCGATATCGCTTTGCGTCATGCCGCCTATCGACATTCTCGCAACACGTCCCCGTGTTTCTGTGGCTACTCGAAGAGGCATAAAAATGTGCGCGCGCCCGCTGGTCAAACAAAAGTGTGACACCCGGCTACATAGATGACGACAGCAACAACGCAGTTGATAATACAAAACACCAAGCGGAAACCCTGTCTATACTCCGTTTCACTTTGCACTTTGTGTTGTACCGCAGCCGACGCTACGGGCCATCTTGGCCAGTCCATCTTCTAAAAGTGTGTCACGTGGCCTTCCCGTTGGGTACAACTGCACGTGGAAGCACGATGTCACGCGGCAGGGTGGAAGCACTGGATTGGTTTTGATGGCTCGTAGCATTGGCTACGGTATGTAGTTTAATGCATCATTGCATTCAGTTTGTCGCGTCACCGTATTTCTTTTTTTGTGTGTGTGTGTCACAATGCAAACGCGAACATGAAATAAAAAAAGTAAATTAAACTCGAGATGACCGCGCGGTTTATGCCACGCCTGAGCAGTATCACGCAAGCAAGCGCTGTTCAGATCTTTGCTGAAAAGCGGTTAGCTATGGCAGTAGATAATGAACAGGGACTGTGTGTGGTCAACGGAATAGCCTAGCAGACGACGCTCGAACCGGAAAGAGCTTTGTGCGCACGCGCCTAATCTCTCCCGTGACGCCGCATCTCTCCGCGGCACAGCGCTGGCCGTCCCGGCGGTCGACGCTCGCTTGATATTATATAAAAAAATTGGGCCAGTGTACCATTTTGTATGTGTGTGTTCAGTCCTCTTAAAAAATAATATTTGGTCCGGTGTTTTGCAGCACAAAACACCGGACCAAATATGCTGAGTGTGCTGTCGGAGTGGTGTACGAGATTCCGCTGACTTGCGGCTCCGTGTACATCGGCCAGACTGGTAGATGTGTCAATGATCGTGCACGGGAACATGCGGCAGCTACGAGAGCAAGCCCGTCTGGTAATCTCGCTGTTCATTGTAGTCGGTGCCCGTGCTCACCAGTTCTGCCTGATGTGTGAAGGTTCTGGCGAAATATAAAGAAAAAAATATGCTAAGAGGTGCACGAGGCGTTTGAGATTAGGGCAAATGGAGACGAATGCGTTAGTGAACCTTCCCTTGCCCTCTTAGGGAAAGAGTTTGAATATCATCAAGGGGTCTTATCGATTGATGTGATGAATAGGCGTTTTTAACGGCCTATATATTATGTGTTTTTTCATAAATAAACTTTAGTTGCGAGTGCGCCTCGTCTTGTTTACTCTCCTCTTTGTCTTGTCGTTTTTTTTTTTTTGCGCTTTATATTCTGCTTTTCAAATCCCTTGTGGGATTAACAGCATTTTTAAATAAATGAATAAATAAAATGAAAAGGAGGAAAAACAGAAGAGTTCAGCTTCACCTTCATTTTCGATTCCTGTTCTGATGTCTCGGGTTTCATATACTTTTTAAATGCAACAAATGGCTTGTTTATTGATGCACTCTATTCTACTTCTTGGAAAGCCGAGAGCTCGAGGGGCTTTGCAAGCACGCATGCAGTAGAACCTCCTTCAAAAAACAGCAGCTTATGCTCAAAGCTCTTGTGGATTGCACAACACAATGCAGAAGAACTAGAATTCAACAGCTATAACTGTCTGTCATAGCTAATTTCCAGTGGCAAGCCAACTGTCGTTGCCTTCAATGCTTTTGGTGTTGTGGAAGTCCAGCTCTTCCGTATTGCGCTGAGCGAGCAACAAAGGCTGTGAGCACGAGCTGCTCTGGATGTAACTGAATAAAGCAAGGATGAAGTAACTCGGACTAAAATAACTCATTAGTGCCATATTACACAGGTTTCCTTTCCACAGTTATCTCAACAATGCTTGCCAGCCACTTTGAGACCTTGACTGCACGTCTATGTAGTTAACAGTATGTCTGTCACAAAGCCAGCCGGGAACGATAACATATGGGTAAGAGACATACAAACTAACTTTTAGCAGCTTAAAATATGTTTTGCTTGCGATATTAAATGGCATTTTTGCTACAGGAAATATACCTAATAAGCTGAAGGTATCAGTAGTTAGGCCTATATGCAAGAAGGAGAATAAAAAAGAACTATCCAATTATAGGCCCATCGCGTTGCTACCTGTCATCTCGCAGATCATTGAAAAGTTTGTCTTAAAAATAATGACCTCCTCTTGCGACAAGTATTTATTAATTGGCAACAGTCAGTACGGCTTTAGACAACAAAAAAGCACGACACTGTTACTCGAAGATATAACGTACTTTATGAACGACAACATAGACAAGAACCAAATAGTACTTGCACTGTTCTTAGATTTGACGAAAGCCTTCGATACAATTGATCACACTATATTGCTAGATAAACTGGAAAGAATTGGTTTCCGAGGGCCGTTTCTCAACTTGTTTCGAAGCTACTTTTCCAACAGAACTCAGAACGTCAGAATTGGGGATGATACAAGCGATGCCTTGTACCTCAACTACGGCGTACCACAAGGCTCGGTGTTGGGCCCTATGCTTTTTGATGTATATGTTAATGATCTCGCCTTGCTGCCCTTAAAGTCCAACATTTATCAGTACGCTGATGATGCAGCTTTAGTCTTGGCAGATGAAAATTACTTTACGGCGGTCTCAACTCTGCAGGAGGATATAAAACAAATATTGGGCTGGTTTTTGAAAATTTGTATTTTTGTGAACAGCGAAAAAACACATTTAATGTGCTTTAGAACTCATTTTAGACCTTGACTGCACTTCTGTACAACTATAGCATTCTTGGTGCACTGCTGGGTGACCAGCAGCATGTGCAGTGCAACCAGCTGCTCCTGCTGAGTGAGCCATAGGTCCTAAACAGTGCAGTTGGGGGCAGTTCAGGCGCTCACCATCCAGGGTGGCACTGTACTTCACGACTGGTGCACAGCTGACAACACGAAACAGTTTCAGCAGCACGCCTTCACGGCTTGCACGTGATGGCATGTCAGTATAAGGGCACGGCTTTTGGGCACTTCCAAGGGCGCCGCGCCATGCTGGTGGCCACTCACTCGGGCACATGTCATGTGCGGTTAATGGAAAAGGCTGCTTATATTTGCTAGTGCGGACACATAGGCTGCTGCAAGCAGTTGGGCTGCTGTCTTTGTCGTGTTGTGGCCTAGGCAGAAGTTAAAACCGTCACGTGATCACGACAAAGTTTGCACAAGTCTGTCCAGTTCAGTAGGCAGAAAATATTGCCCTGTGTGTCCACAATAAATATTGCCCTGTGTGTCCGCATAAACAAAATATTTATAGATACTGGCAAAGCGAACGGAGGAGCGTGTTGGCTTAACAATAACTGACGCTGAATAAATTTTAAAAAGTGTCCTAAATGGGTGTTTTTTATTCTTTCAGCGTAATGTACTACTAAATACCACAAAGCACAACTAACAAACCATCTGCTACTTACTCTTAACTTGACTATGACAGACTGTGATCTCTAGCCGAAGGTAGAGGACTTGGATGTCCGAGTGCAGAAAATTAAAATACATATGCGAAACTTCCCGCCGACGATTCCGCCGAGCTCAACAGGCAATGCCTAGCTAAGTTCGTCCTGCACCCACAGCCCTTTTTCACCAAATGTTTGTAGAAGTGGACATTCTGTATAAATTGCAGACCTCCATTTTGGAATTGGTGAGTTAGTTTTGGTCTTAGTGTTATTCCCTTGTCCATTTCAGAGTGGTGGGTGGCTGTGCTGTTGCCGGGAATGTTTGGTGGAAGCTGGCCGCTGTTCGGAAACGGGACCGCAGTCTTTTCGCAAACTGATACAGTGTCTCATTAGCTATATCCGCTGCCTTGTTCGACACAAAAGTCGAGTAACCACGTGTGGGTTTCCTCTCTTTGAACCATACCTACACTTAAGTTTATGTGAGTATTGTTGAGATGTCATCTTGCTAGAAACACCAACACGGTCGTACCTAGAACAGCCACTTTGGAAGCTACCGACCAGGCGCAATCATGTTTACGACAGCTTCTTCGACGTTCCTCATAGTTATGCAAAGTGCAGATAGAGTTCACAGTTTTATGGAATTGCTGAGATGGACACAAAAGCTATCACTTCGGTCTCTTGGAGCCAGCACAGCTCACCATGATAACAGCGTAGCAATGCTGCAACCACAGCATAACACTAGCGACGGCACTCATGCGTAATACGTGTCAATGACGCGACAGGGGTGCAAGCCATGTATCATAAAGATGAATCCAGATTGTTTTTTATACCTACCATTTGGTGGTGGTTGAGCTACCACTTGTGCTAGGTCCTCACTATCAACTTTGGCTACAGCAGATGAGTCCCGCATGATCCAATTAAACACGAGTTAATGCGCAATAAGTGGACAACTTTTATGGTTATGCGTTGATGGAATGCACCATTTCCTGCACCTTAGATGTTATACATATTCAAGTTTTTGTTTACAATTGAGGTATCGGAGTGCCTCATTCGCAGGTCTAGAAAAATCAACCCGTGAGCTTGAGCGCTACAATCCAAGCTTTTGGAGAAACATTATGAGGCAGCACACTCGTGCAAAGTCAATAAAATAAAAAAAACACGGTGTCTGTTCACTACCAGTAGCCAGTTTTAGCAGACTGTTACCGTGTTCTACGGTAGCCGCGGTACGGCTTTGGGCGCGCGCTGAAGAGCATGCTTCAAAGTCACAGCGCGAGCTCCAAGTAATAATTCCGCTGCGCACGGCGACGCTACGCTAAAACTGCCCATTGTCACTCCCGGCACATGCCGACATTGCAGCCGAGATGGCGTGTGGCGACGGACTTGGCGCGTACGCCCTCAAAATCATGCGCCCTCTCCCGCGTCCTTGCAGCGAGGAATCTTCTCCTTGGGGCCAGGATTCTGCCCTACTCCTCGAGTTCAGTGACGACACTCGGTTCACGTCACCCGCCGGACTGTCGTGTGGCAACTGAGACGTGACAATCTTTACAAAAGCCCGATTGGATAGCAAAATCCCAAAAGGCAAATCTCAGTATAGACGCACGGGCACTTTACGATGGATGGATGGATGGATGATGGTAATGGCTATACCCTTTGTAACGAGCGGCAGCTTGCGCCACCTAGCCTAATATTTCGTCATCCCTTCGTTTTTTATTTTGTATAAATTTTGTTCTCACACAACACCCCCCCCCCCTCTTTTCAAAGTCTTCCCATTGATTATTTTTATCTGTATTTTCACCACACCCAGATCTTTTCCACCAATCTTCCAAACTCCTCTTACCGCAATTCTTTCCCTATCCATTTGTTTATCCATGTCTGCAAATCCCAGTGCCCCCTCCAAATCCGTAGTCACCCCCTTCCCTCCCAAGAGGGTGGGTCGAAGCCCATGGCACCTTAAAATTACATGTTCCATAGTTTCCTTTCGCGGTTGCATACGTCGCATAGAGTGTTTATTTCCTGGAATTTAGCCCATGTGTTTTGTTTCTTAGCACCCCCGTTCTAGCTACAAACAGCAATGACCTCCCCAATGAATTATCATAACTGTTCTTTCTTTGTTTCTTGCTATTGTGCCCTGCATATTGTTAAAGCTGATTTCCTCTGCATTCTCTCTTCCCACAATTTCCTCTCAGTTCCCTTTACTCCCTTTTCTACTGATATGCTCTGATCGGCCCCATCTCGTTGAATGTATTTAAATCTCAGCTTGCGGGTTCGGTTTGTCCACTTAGTGTTTAGAGTTTTCATATATAGATACTTGTTCATTTTCCCTGCCCACCACGTATCCTCAATTTCAGCTGGTCTTTGTTCAAAGTTTATTTTACTGATTGCTTCTCTACTCTCGAAAAATACCCAACCCATATCCCCTTGTACTCCCTCATTTGGTGTATTCCCATGTGTCCTTAATGCCAACCTACCTACACGTACTCCTTTGCTGTATCTCCAAACCTGCCTGGATTTCTGACCTCATACACAATACCGCACTCCCAAATGACAGACCTGGCACCATGACTCCCTTCCACAAACTCCTACTTCATATCTATTATAATTCCAGAGTTCCCCGTGTTCCATAATAGCTGAATCCCGTTTCCCTTTCTTTAATACAATATCTTCACGTCCTTTTAAATACTTTCTTCCCTCATTCAACCATTCTTCCAGATATTTGTACTTTTCTACGTGTTGTATCACAGTGTCTTGCATCTCCAGAGGTTCTCCTTTTGTGTTGTTATGAACTATATATAGTATCCCAGATTTGTCCCTACTGAAGTTTAGGCCTAAAGTGTCCCCTTCTCCGCCACAAATTCTAAGTAGTCCCTGCATTGTCTCTCGACTCTCTGCTACAAGTACAATGTCATCTGCATACATCAGCCCTGGTAAAACTTGATTTGCTTTTTTCGCTCCCTCCATGTAAGTCAGATCAAACCTTAAATTGCATTGCTCTCGTATTTTCCCCCATTTTACTAAGGTCTATCATAAAGACCACAGCGATTCATCGTGTTCGCGAGGCAGCTCATGCAGCTCACGCGTTGCGACGACCCAAATTGTGTCACTTATGTAAAAAATACATAATCGATGCGACTTAAACTCAACACCGGTAATTTTATTTAAATTGTACCGAATGCTACGTTTTGGGAACTTAAATATGATGCTTTTTAGAAGACCCTCCGCTGTGGCGTTTCGCATTTCCTTTGGGGACGTTTTTGGGTACGAAATCCCGATGAAGTTTCAACTCAATCGCCACTCTTCGTTAACGTCATCCAGGCGCCGCGACGGAGCTCCCTGCTGCCAGTTGAGTTCGCCGGCGATTGAGATTAGGATCCTCCCACCGGCGACGTCACGATGGCGTTTCTCCGTCGCTTTTGCCAGCATAGACACACGGGAGGAAAGCGGGCGGAGAGGCGTAGACTAATTGCAGAGGATCAACGCGTACACCCGTGAGCGATATGAAGGTGAACAGCCCTCTTCTTGTTTTTGACGCTCCTGCAAGTTTTGGAACAAGCTCTGTTCCAGAAGAGGGCTAGAACGCAAAGTTTAGACCCTTGGCCACGTACCATTTGAGACGTTGAGAGTTAATATAGCTTTAGGGAGCCGTAAAACAGGCAAGAAACCAGGTAAGGTGTTCACCTTCATATTGCCGGCAGGTGTACTTTTCCTTTTCGCAGCTGGTATTACAAACGCGGCCCGTAAACCACGTGACCCCCTATCGACCAGTTGGAAACACTCTGTACGAGCTAATGGGACCGATCAATCAGTGTTAAAAGCGCAAGTCACCGGGCCTTCTCTTTTTACGATTTTATCAGCGATGATAGAACTGCGAACACGTCCAGAAACATGCCGAACGCCATGTCTGATTGGTTGTCTGTTGTCGGATTGATCCCGTGATCAGCCCGAGGCGTCGGCTGCTTCTGGACGTAGAGGTGAAGCGCAATATAGACGGTTTCTTGGATTTGGGGTGACACCAGTCCGGCGACCGAGTAAGGTTTTTATGAACAAAAGGAGTCGCGCATGTTTGCCCGGATTTACGCAGAAACAAAACGCTGTTCTTTGTTGTGTCGGCTGGTTGTTATGCTTGTTCGCCTGGAAGAGAAAAACTCGAAAGGTTGGTTTCGTCACTACAGTGTCCAAAAATAGCTAGGCGAGAACAGGCTTCGGGTCTTGGAATGTTGCAGAGTTGGCGGAGGTTACGTCAGCTGTTCCAGTTACATGCGTCACTCATTCTATAACCGGCTCTGTTTATATATAGCAGGTGGCTCCAATGCAGGGAATTTTGCCTGACGCCCATATTTTTATGTAAGCCAATCTGGGCCTGAGAGAAGGACGCCAGTGGTTTACGCCTCAAAATATTCACCTTCCTTCCAAACAAAACAAACAAACAAAAATTTAGATAAGGTTTCTGGCTTTCATGGGTCAGTACGAATTATAATCAGTGATAGGTTAAAAACTGCAGTAAAAGCTCTGCTTTCAGGGTGAACTTTCTACCTTTTGTAACACTTCGGCGATCGCGGAGCCAAAGCACATTAGAAGACAAAGAACGCGTCATGGAGCCGCAGCTTCTATATTGAAGTCTTAACCTGTCACCGATATGTTTTAATATTAACTCTATCAAATTTCAGGTTAATATGAAGAACGACTGGGAAACCTGCTCAGGTCAACAAGGACGTATAACTTCCGAAGATTTTATGGCTTTTTCGGCGTGATCTTAAGATATTATGATAAGATCCCAAAGATACGCGTTTGTGCAGTTTTTGCCGTGTTTATCGCCCATAGTCGGTTGCAGGTTAACAATAGGAGGATGATGAAGCCCGTCCCAGCAGGCACCCCGCTCGCCATGAGTGGCGGTTTTCTCCTTTCCACTTTGGTTCTCTCCTGCGTTCGCTCTGTGGAAAGGCATTGCTGGAAAAGCAATTGTCCCGCTCTTGTTGACCTGCAGCACATACATTGGTGTCCGCGTGGGAAGTGGACACACGGTAAAAAATACGAAAATAGCAGAAGAGGCTCTAGAGAGAAAATGAACCACTTGCTGAAAGGAAATGAAAATGAAAGAAAAAAATGGAAAGACATTTACAATCCCCTATTACGCCGAATTACCGCTCATTCACACTGGAAGCGGATCCGCGTTCGCAAAGCGGTTGCGAACGCGGTTGTATAAAGATCCAGTAATCAATTGCACGCGCACTCGATGACATCAAGTGCGCGTGCAATTATACTGAATATTTATACAACCGCGTTCGCAACCGCTTTGCGAACGCGGATCCGCTTCCAGTGTGAATGAGCGGTTAGAGCGCAGCTCTTGAGGAGGAGGGGGAAGTTACGGGAAGGCTACGCCCTTCCTCCTCTCCTGCTCGCCACCCATTTAGCGGAAAAATTTTCCGTTAAATTTATCGGGAAATTTTGTCCGCTAAATTTAGCGGGCAATTTTTCCGCTAAATTTAGCGGGGAAATTTTTCTGCAAAGTTTAGCGGGGAAGTTTACCCACAATGCAACGCGCCGTGACGACATAATGGGAAACGTCCCATAATGCACCGGGCAGTTACGCCGACGGCAACACCGACGCCGACGCCGCTCAAGCCGAAACGGGTGCCTAAGAGCTGAGCTTCAAAAGAGAATGTGAAAGGAAGGTTGAAAAATATAAGTAAAAATGTGGATGAATCTACTGACCCTTTTCCGCATGCAGTCCCACTTCTCATACGTCACACACAAGCCGCAGTGTTGGCTGCAGGCATGCATGATGACAAAATTTCCGGCGGACACGCCTCACGCATCGAATCATCTTTGTTTCATATAAAGGGTGTCTCAGATACCGAGGCTGGACCTAAAATGGGCCGTGAAAATCGGCGCCTGCACGTAGCAATCTAAACTTTTCTGTCAAAGGTGTATTTCACAGGTGGGTTTTACCATGTAAGATTACAAAGCGTAACTCCCTTTCTGTAACAAAAACGGCCAAAAAAACTTGCCAGGATCAACGGTGTACGGCGACGCACGTATTGATAGATGGCGTCAGGAGAAGCGTTGGAAGGTGTATAGCCGACCAGCCAAAGAAAGCAGACGACGCACAAACGAAATCCGTCGGCAGCACGAGCGCCGTCGTTATGCGACCGTGTATTACTTTGGTATTTCAAGTTTTCCTATCATTGTCTGCATTTATTTTTAAACCAAAAATATATTACAAAAGATTATGTTCATTTTTATAGACCACGGTCGCCGCGAGCAGTCTCGATAGAGAGAGAGAAAGAGAAGGCTTGCGATAGGTGACATACTACCGTGTATGTCATAGCCAGAGGCTGGGCGGTCTTCATTGAAAGGGGGGAGGGGGTAACAGCTGATAGAAGGAAAAATTGTGAAAATGAAAAGGGGTGGTGATTTGCCAAAGCCGACATCACGGCGGCGGATGGAGCCGCAACGTCGAGCGGCTGAAGGGAGGCGGTAGGAACCGATGACGAAGGCGGAGTGGGAGCCTCTTGGTTGAAGAGTCCAGCGTTGAGAAGCCGGCGGCACAAACGGTATCCGAGTTGTCCAAGTATTGTCACCACGTACACCAGCGCCAAGTACCATTTTTTTTACCCAGCCAAAGTGCAATGGGCCGGTCGAAATCACTGGTGCAGTTGGGAGGGGAAAGGGGGGGATTCATTTTATGCGGACATATAATAGATTCCGTTCCCTGAGTAGCGGCGGTGGAGCCTATTACATGTTTAAGGAACCTTCCGTAAAACGCTGGAGAGGTAATTTTTTTGCTCGATTGTTTGGCTGTTCTAACCACGCAAGGTTCGCGCGGTATAACAAACACAAAGATATCAATTAGTTCTAGGGAGGGTAGCTGAATGCCCGGCCATCCGCACGCCTTGGGTTTACGAGTTTCCAGATCTATCATTTGGATACTTAGGTCTGGGTAGGGTTATGCGCAGCCCTTTAGATCGCGACAAACACTGTTACTAGAAAAGGTCGTGGAGGCTAGTGCCTCCGCGTGTGGAAGCAAGAGAAAGCTTACCTCTTGCTTTTGAAGATGCCTCAGCGCCGAAGATGAGTGAGTATTCCATCCAGGGCGCTGATCAGGCGGCTGCTATCCGTCCGATAAGTCTCGATAAGGACGTAGCGCCCTCTATCAATACGTGCGCCAAACGCTCCCCGCTACTCGACTCGGTCGTCTGCGTCGTCGTCCGCCGTTGACCCTGGCAAATATTTTGGCCTTAAGTTTTACAGAAAAAGAATTACGCTTCGTGATTTCACGAGGTTGAACCCACCTGTCCAATACACCTTTTTACGAAAATTTCAAATTGCTACGTGCAGGCGCCGATTTTTACGGCCCATTTTAGATCCAGCCTCGGTATTTCAAACACCCTATATATGTATGCTTCGAACATGTCTAAAGACCGTTTTTGTAAGCCCAATGTGACAGGACCGTCATGCAATGAAGAAACGCGCCTGAGACTGCCTTTCGTATAATGTATTATCAGTGTGAATACCAGAACATACACATACACAACAGCACACACACACACACACACACACACACACACACACACACACACACACACACACACACACACACACACACACACACACACACACATACGACAGACATACGTTTAAAGACACAGGCCGTGGATGGCCGTATTTTCAACCCCTCGCTTTTCAAGCGCTTCAGCGGAAGTCGCATCTTGTTCCAAGGAACAAAGAAAATGTCGGCTCAATACGACGAGTGTTGCCAACTACTTCTACTCCCTAACTTCACCCCTGGCTTCGTATACGACTGTGCAGACGTTCACTCGAACAGAAAAATTAAATCGGCACCATAAAGCATGCATCAGATAATCGGCAATCCGTCGATTTCATTCCGCCTCCTAAAAGCTGATAAAATTAAAGCCCTAATGTCGAATAAGGATTTTGTTTTCCGTCGCGTTACGGCCAAACTTCCCAAATCAAAGGAACATTTTTTTTAACTCCTTTTCGCTCGGCGTTGACTTGGAGAGAGCTACGTATACGACCCGTCTTCCTCTTTTGAAGTAGGCCGACACTTCAAAGCTAGCAGTCGCTGGAGGCAGCAAAAGCAACATCTTCGTCGACGGGGGACTTTGTTTACGCCGGTGGCCGGAGTGCTCGTGCTGCGCCGCGTATCACTCTGCCGCTGGAAAACATTTCTCTCGAGGTTCGGAGATGAAGTTCCGCGTCGGCTCTGTATCTTTGACGTTGTGCTTATCAGCTCGAGGATGCGAGTCTTATTTAAATCATGCCATCACTTCCTAACTTTTTTTTTTGTAGTTGGATTTGCTTTGAGCGACCTAAAAAGCCTTGAGCGTCCATGTCTGTTTCACGTACCGGGCGTATAAAAGATTAGGAGATCGCTATGCCACTGTACTCACCGAGAGCTTAAATGGATACTGAACCGAAATATCGAGCTCACAAAACAAGGCAGGATCAATAGGCGGGACGCTGCAAACCCCCCCCCCCCTAAAAAAGAAAAACATCACTCGTACAGTGATATCTCTAACGGATCGCCGTATTTTCGGAAAACAAGTGCGCGATTGAACACGGCCGACGAGGCCGACGAGACAAGGCACGTCACGATTCTCCATTCCCTCTCCTCCTCGCTACGTCCCGTCGAGCTGGTGAACCGAAGCGAGGAGGAGAGAAGCGAGGCCGCTTCCCCTCATTCTCAACTGCTCCAGGAGGACAGTGACGTCACAGACCTCGCTTGATCGCGCCCTTCTTTTCCAAAGTACGGCCATCCGTTTGAGATATCGATGTATGAGTGACGTTTCGGAGTTCGTATAGCGTCCCGTTCAACGCCTCTGCGGTCTTATTTTGCGAAATCCAAATTTCGGTTCAGAATCCCTTTTAAAGGCGCACTGAAAAGAAAAAGAATGTTTTATTTTTAAGCAGTCTGGTTGGGACACGCGTGTCAAAAAACAAATTTACGCAAAAAAAAATTTAGAGCAATATTGACGGCGCGAGATTTATTTTAAATTCTGCGCGCAAAGTCCATGACGTCGCGGAATGGTCATACACTCTTTCCACCTCAACGAGATGGTCATACACTCTCTCCACCTCAATGTGATGGCCAAGCCGATCCACCTCTCCTCCACGCGCCCGAAATGCCGAGAGAAAACAAGTGGAAAGAAGGTGACTACCGACTAAATCGCGTCTCGCGCCGTCAATATTGCTCTAACATTTTTGTATTTTTTGCGTAATATTTATTTTTTTGACACGCGTGTCTCAACCAGAACTGTTTAAAGAAATTTATTTTTCTCTTTTCAGTGGCCCTATTAAGAAACTCGGGGCACGCGTCCTCCTATGATCACGTTTCTAGCTCCGTGATTGGTTCCTTGCCTTTCCTATCGGTTGAGGCCGCAACGTCACTGGTTAATGGCGGAAATAAGAAGATGCCCGGAATTCGCCACGCCCTTCATTTCTTAAAGGGACACTGACAGGGTCCCTTTAATGCTCACCGAGCTTTTTATTTGTACGTGACATGTGACAGCCCAACTTGAACACAATTTGCGGCTCAAAATGCGTTTTTCTTTTCCGCCCGAAAACCGCCGATCGAGAAGTGGCCGGTTTGAGTCGCCCTCACTCTCTTATCCGTGGTCCCGTGCCGTTTTCTATGGTTTCAGACAGAACCACCAAGGATAACCGAAGTCGTGGGTCATCGAAGGCACACGCTTAATATTAAAAACAGAAAAATAAATATAATACCCATTTTTTGTGGCTTATAAAAAACTGCACGTACGTTCATTAAAAAAAAAAAGTTGAGCAGAGAATTGGTAGCACTCTGAGCATATCGCGGGAGTTGCGGGCTGGATGGCTGAACGATGCGGACTAAGCGATGGTGGCGGACGGCGGGCATGAGACCTCTACTTGATATCAGTTTATAGCGAAACCGGCGAATCTGTCTACCTCCGAAAGAGAAATCGTTTACCGACCGAAACAATTAGGGTTTATTCCGTATACGACACGCCCGACCACCAAGCTGATTCGCTCGAAGACGTCGCCGAGTTGCCAATGCTCAACTTTGGCGTTTGACGTGCGACGTACAAATTTCTCACGTGCCTCGCACAACCGCAAAATCGAAGAAAAAAGAAAAACGAAAAAGGTGTAGCCACGTGACTTCCAGTAATTCTTTATTCCTCTACATTTCTTCTTCCTCCTCGGTCCAGTTTCACTTTCGGTTTGGACCAGTTGCATTTATTTTACTTTATTAAATACATACGTGACAGTGTATCAAAATGTAGTCTGGGCAGTCGTCCGATACCATATTAAATTGCCCGGAAAAATAATAAAAACATATTTTGGGGGAACGTCAGCGTCCCTTTAAAAGCTGTCGGCGACTCTAAACTTGCTTTGTAACCGCAGAACACTCGGAGAGCAAATCGCGGTGATCTTCGGGGGTAGCTTAGCGGACCGCAAGGTCCAAAGTATGTTTTCACGGAATTACACACCCACTCAACTCTCTAAAGGCCCGTTCACACACTTGCAACCAAGTACGACCAAGAGAGACGAGACCTGTTGAAACCTCTTAAAAGTTCTTAGGACGAGAGAACCCACTAGGCATTCTGGCGCCATTTATGCGGTGACCCTGGAACTGCATTTCACAAGAGAGAAGGTTTTGCGGGATTCCCGAGGTCAAATGTGCGTAATACCTATGAGAAAGGCTCGTTTATAACGTTGACAACCATCTTTCGAGCCAAAAAAAGAAAGGATGATGCGCGAGAGAAATAGAAAACATGCCGGACCGCCAAGTTTACAATGCTACCAAATAGATGGCGCCAGTGTGTCCTCTCGTCGTAAGAGATATAAAGAAGTTCCAAGGCACTCGGTTCTAAGAGGTCGCAAGTGTGTGAACGGGCCTTCACGTAAGGCCACTAAGGTGGCACTGCTGTCGGTACTGCGCATGCGCAGACACTTCACCTCACGTAAATCTGGTCCGCGTGCACGCAGCGCGGTGCCCACACCTGCAGGTGTGGGCGAAAACAACGGGCTCGTTTCTAAACAGTACATTGGTGTCTAAACGTCTGCCCTATGTGACGCGGGCATAACGCGAACACGCGAAAAACGAAAGGCTCATTGCCTGATGGCAGACCTCATTTCTTAGATTTGTGAACGTTCTTTCGGCCTCCTGGTGCGCCGAGCCCTTCCATATTCGAGTGCAGCGATTGGCCCCCTTGAGTGCTCTGCGGCAAAGTTAACGAGCGGACAATATACCGATGATTACGACGTTTGTTTGCCCTGTTTTCCTTTACATCGGGTGATATCGAAGGATGTTCGTGCTCTAGTATAGCTGCTGCGCGAAATGTCCGAGTGCGCCAATAACGCGCTTTTTGCCCGAGAAATGGCGACGACTAATGTTGCTGAATCATGTTTCAATTTTTTATTTGTTTTATTTAAACAGTCCCTCGCGACACCCATTTCACGGCGTTCAATTGATTTGGTTTCAAAGGTTTGGAAGCCTCCGTCAAAGTGAACGAGTTGGGTTTGCACAACGTCTTCCGCCATAATCCGGAGACCATGTTGCCAATTCATTTGCATGCTGCACCGACGAACGAAAAGTTAGCGTTGATCCAAACATCGATCGCTCGACTTCGGTACTGTTTCGCCTTTTAGGTCCGGTTCTTCTTCCCGCGGAGCTTGTTTCCAGGCGTCGTTTAGCCTCTACACTCCTCGTTGTCTCCACAACGAGATTTGCAAACTTTAGGGGGTTTTCTTGTTAGTTTTTTTGCAAGTTTTACGGCTTCCGTTAGGCAATATTGAACGAACTGCCTGTGTTCACCGGAGCTGCCGAAAAACTCCGTGACTCGAATCAAAGACAACTCTCTACGTGACGACAGTTGAGCTCGGCAGGGTACGAAGCGATACGTACCGCCCTTTTTGTGTTAGATCGATCAGGTTAGAGTTCCATTCATTATCGTTTTGTTCGTGAGTCTCGTCGTATAAAAAAAAATATTAAAAGGAACGATGAGGCACTTCGGTCTTAGTGAGTTGCGCCACTTTTTCGTGTTCCCCGAGACCTCCCTGTGTTTCTTGTTTTTGTTTTGTTTGTTTATTTTGCTTAGATTCTTTTTTTAACGGGTACCCAAGGAGATACGTCGTAGCTCCTGGCCTAAAGCAACACCATGAAGTAATAATGAAGGCCGGTGCACTGGAATTTTGACATCATCACAGTGAGATCTAGTGAAGACACACATTGGAGGCGAGCGCCGCTTTAAAGGCCCGTTCACACTCTTGCGACCTCTTAAAATCGGGTGCCTTAGAACCTCTTATATCCCTTACGACGAGAGGACACACTGGCGCCATCTATTGGGTAGCAGAGTAAACTTGGCGGTCCGGCATGTTTTCTATTTCTCTCGTGCATTATCCTGTCTTTCTTGGCTCGAAAAACTTTTGTCAACGTTATAAACGAGCCTTTCTTATAGGTATTACGCACATTTGACCTCGGAAATCCCGCAAAACCTTCGCTCTTGTGAAACGCAGTTCCAGGGTCACCGCATAGATGGCGCCGGAATGCCAGTGTGTACCCTCGTCCTAAGAAATTTTAAGAGGTTTTAACAAGTCTCGTCTCTCTCGAACCTGCCCAGGTTCGAGTTCGACCAAGTTCGACTTTTTCGAACTTTCAACGTTATTTGCGACAAAAGGTTCGACTGAAGTTCGACTTTTGAGCGCATGCGCGAAAATTAAAAAAAAAAAACAGTCGACTCCACCTGGCGGAGGAAGAGTGCAATATTTTTTCGGTGCATTGGCATCGCTGGTTCACAATACACTAACTAACAAAAGCATTAAAAGCGCATATTTTCGATTTTATATGGTGTAAACATTGGTAACCATTTTATAAACCATAAAATAAACTACTTTCTCAATTATCTGTTTCCCGAAATTCGACATATTCGTGTAGAAGACGGGCAACACTGTCCATACTTCTTCGAATTTTAGTGAAAGGTCAAAGGTTCGGCGAACCAGACGAACCTTGAGGTTCGACGGCAAAGTCGAGGTTCGACAAAATTTCGCGACACCCCTAGCTTCAAGTTCTCGACTGGGCGTAGTGTCCAATCACCGCGTCGTAAAAATCTCAATATCCGACTCGGGTCTAATTGCTGAGTCGGCGCCGTCCGTCTGTTATTCTCAAGTTTCACGGAGCAATAGGAAGACGTTCGCAGGCTTCGGTTATTCAATACCCTACAATTGTTGTCACGCCGAGAAAAAAACTATGGTTTGTGCCATTAGCCGTGCGCTGCGCAAAGTAGTTCTCGCAAGATTTGGTAGCCGAAGTAAAAAACGATAACTCTGACTTTTGAAACGTGTATGTACGTCTCGATAGATTGACATAAAGCTAATGCAGGAAGGGGAACATTAGTAAGGTTCCGGGACAAGCCGGACTTTTTTTTACTACAGTACTCGGGACGAATACGAATACAAGTGGTGTTTCCTAAAAAAAAAACTGAAAAAAAAAGGTTCATGCGATTTTCAGTATTGTGCTGCAGAAAGGCCCTTGGAGACAGCGCAAACTTTAACTACTGTTCACAGAATCTTTCTTTTTTCCTTTCTTTCTTTCATTTTGCAAATTAAAAGGGGGGGGGGGTACCCGATCTACACTGAGAGTGCGATTACAAATTTGATCTCCCGATGATGGAATCACACTGATATTGGACGAAAGTCGCATCATGTAGCACGGGCTTTAGGGGTGAGTATAGTTCTTCGTAATATCCCTTTCTAGAAGGCGGTCCCAAAAGGCCCGAAGCCTTCGCTTCTGAAGTATCAGAGATGGTCATGGTCATAGCCTTTCTTTCTTTTTTTTATTCTTAAGGTGATGGTAGTTCGTCTCGCCAATAGACCACCACATTGTTTCCAAACAAGGCCGCATTTGCCCCCCTTCCCCTCGACCCTCCCCTGATATGTGCACTCTGCATGCGCAGAAACAACATTCGCTCGAAGTGAAGCTTCTGCGCATGCGCCGCAGTGGCATGACGTTGAGAGCCGCGTGTATACAGGGGCTTGCACGTGACGTCACCGTACCGTACCAAGGGCCAACATCCCTACTCGCTTTTGCGGAGGAAACGAAATTCGGTGGTTCGAAATATCTGCTGCAAAAGGGACGTCCGCATCAGCGAGGTACGTACTTCACAATGGTCCCTGATGTGCCCTTAGGTCAAGCTATGTGCAGGCTGCCTGTAAAATATGTTAGTGGTATTTTTCACCGCAAAAACAACGCATCGCTCAGTGTCCAGTCTCTTTTCACAACGGCGCTAGCGGTTCGGACCATGATGCCATAAGTTTGAGAGTTTGCGGTTATGCGGTTGAAACGTTACGAGCGATTTCCGAAAAGTTTCAATTGTAAAATAGGCTGACGCCCACGGATACACGGAGCTGAATAAAGACCCAGCTGTACCCGGAACGGGTCACCATTTTTCCTTCGGTATTTTACAGAAATCGACTTATGTAACTTTTGCCTATATATAAGATAACGCTTCGTTCCGAAACTTTGGTTTCTGGCCCGGAGCGCAATCCTTTGTCTCAATCTGCGATGGACTAAAGGCCAAAGCCACGGGCCGCCTAGGTCATATCCCGTTCCACGCTAAAGTGTGACATGCTTAACATTGATTAGGGGTGGACGAATAAGGCTCCGAAGCAAAAAGCGCCGCATCATTTCTATAGCTTCGACACTGCAAGGAGCGCTGTGTGTCGTGGCTTTATTTGCTATGTAAAATTGATGAGTCACTCAGCCAGTACTCTTTTATTCGGATCACTGTCTGCTCATCCCCATCAGTGATTCCAGATGCGGGCACCGATACGCGGGCATCGAAGCGAAACAGCACGCAATTTCTAAGTGGCTCGTACGTGATTGAATCTGGCGGTCCGTTGCTTTTACCTTCAGTCCATCGTGATCGTAGGGTAAGACGAAATATAGCATTGCATTTGGGAACGAACACTGGGCATTCGGTCGCGATGAAAACAAAACACACAGAAAACACTAAATTTTTTTTTTGTGACTAATTTGGAAGTTGCGCTGAAACGGACCTCATCGAATGTAGGAAGACGGAACACTTTTTCGCTTCGTGACACAATCGGCAAAGTTCAAAGATTGGATTGGATTGGCCAATTGCCTGTGTGTTTGGCTTATGGCTACCGCCCCGAGGACGTGCCCGCATCGTCGCCTCGCTGTCCTCGTCCCTAAAGCCAGACTTGTACGTAACAAATTACAAGTAGCTGATTACTTGTAATCAATTACATTTTCATTGTACCTATTTAACGCTTCAATTACATTTTTTCTGCGGTAACGTTCGCTATAGTTCAATTATTATTTTCTGTAATCAATTACAAGTGATCAATTACATGTTTCCAAAAGAGCTAAAATTATTGAGTTCAGTTTTTTAACGTAAACATTTTTTTCTGCCCGTGCGTCACTCGTCTATGTTGTACCAGGACCTTTTGTTTTTACCCCTAAACAACTAAGAACGAGGTCTGAAGTTCAGTTTTCATGTGTGTTCTGCCTGCTCGGTTCGTCTGAGAGCGTTGATAAGTGTCATGGAATATAAAAACCAGACGCCATCGGACCACGATTGCTTGTGCGGGAAGCACTTTTGGTTGAATTCACGGATACTTGTGGTCGTCAAATTTATTGGTTTTGTTCCAACACGAACGCCGGAAAACCGCCAAGTTGTACGGACCACCTGCGGACTACGTTCAGTGAGTCCAAATTCGAAAAAGCATCCTGATCGTTCGAACTGTCGTCCGCTCTTTCAAACGTTTACTGCTTGTTGTCGTCTGCTCGTTCAAACGACAGCGGCCCGTAGGCCAAACGCTGAGCCAGTAATTGCGATAAGAGGTAAGTGCGAGCCTCAAGAGTACTTTTTAAGTTTGAAGGTGGGTTGGGGTAAGTAGGCTCGGCGCAAACAGTAGATTCGAGGAGATGTTGGTCATTGTTACCAGTGGCCTTCACCGACATGTTATGCCTGATTCACTCGGTCCGATTCTGCTTGCAATTTTCAGTATCGACGTCGACCATCTCAGCTACACTGTACAATTTTGCAGCCCGAGCGACGTCGCGACTGAAAATAGCGAGCAAAATCTCATCGTGCAAATCAGGCTTTAGCGTCCATTCTGCGGCGTCCACGTGGAATGAATCGCCGCATGTCACATTATTCACGCGATGTTTTAAGGTGTAACGAACCTCGTTAATTTCGGTGAGGCCACTAAAGTAATCAGACATTGCCAGGAAGACGTGGAATCAACAATTCCAACGCGAAAAAGAGCACGAGGACTCACACCGACGCCGACAACATCGCCTTTCAATGGTTTGTTCATGGACGACGGCGAGCTTCTTGCCCACACTCCATCGCTCATGCGCGGCACCGGTGGCGTCCGCTAGGGGCGCTCCAGTTTGTTTGTAAACATGAGCTGGTCTATAGACGTTTGCGAGTACGGCCTCTGGGCGCCGCCATCTTGCTGCTGGCAGGGGTAGATCGTCTGATAGTCAAACATTGCTGAGGCGTATTCACGGTATCCAAACTGGCGCCCAAACAAAGCGTTTTCCATCCACGGTGGCCAGACTAACTCTCGAAGCGCAGCTGCTTGAAAACGTCCAGAGGAACAGTCTGAGGAGGGACGAAGCCCAATTATAACTCCGCAAGTTTAATAATTCGCTTTCTTCCAAACTGATCGACGCCATCGCTTTGAAATTAAAATCTTAACGAACCTCATTTTTCAATCGGCCACCGTGGGAATGAGATCTCACGCTGACTTCGCCGCGGGCTCAACATTTCATCGTCTGTTGTTTCTTTTTCCTTTCTTTTTTCTTTCGGCGTATAACCTTATTCGTTTTTGTCGTTATTTTTATTTAATACCAAGGTTCGTTTTATTTTTGTTGGGCGCAAGGACCGGCTTTGTTGAAATGGCCTCATTTCAGGAAAGCTTTTTTTCATTTTTATTTTTACTGCAGCGCACCGTTTTCACCGTGTGTGTACCGACCGTGCGTTTCCGCTGCGACCTCGTCGTTTTCAAGTTATGCAAGGATGTCACGGTAATTCATTGAACCGTCGCGCTCCGTGTGATGCGACGATCGAGCGATCCGGGCTTCGCGGGGACTAAGGGCCCGCTTCAGATGTTGCAACGTTTCCCGCAACTTCGATGTTGCTCACGGGTTGCACACCCTATAAATGCTCGCACAGCTCCGTGAGTCGCTGGGGTCGGTCGACACCACCTAATACCGTTTCACTTTTTTAGACACATGAACCACCGCTTGCGTCCAAAGCGACTTTCTGTCGGTCCGTCATTGCAAGCCTGTCGAGCTTCCTTATGTCACCAGTGCTAGGAAGCATAAGTGCTACACAAAAGAACTTTCAGCCTTTTCACTCTGGTGAAGAAGGAAGAGCAGCGGGGCTGTACTATGTGCCGCCATCTATGAGCGACGGTGGCAACCAGACAACCGGCAAGGCGGTTGTCTGGTTGCCGCCGTCACTCACGAATGGCGGTAGCTGTCCAGGGGGTTGTGTCGCGATTTATTTGTCCACGGACACAAAACTGAGGAAACTAGCTCTTAACAGCTCCGCTGTAACAACAAAGTTGGAGATTAAGCGAGGGCCTTCGGCTGTACGATTTCACGTCTTGGAGGGGTCAAGTTGGCTTACAAGGATATTCGAAAAATTTGAACAGATCTCGCGTTTCTTGGTTATTTAGGTGTTCACCTGGAGAACTGGTGGTTACATGTTTCATCGACGTTTCAAGCAGCGGTGTTAAGGTGGGATTTGTTAATTATTTTTTTTATGAACCGGAAGTTCGCTGGGATGTCAGAGACTGGGACACCGCCTGGTGGCGCTTGCAAAGAAAAGCGTCTGTACTCGTTGTCGCACGGAGAGAAGGACGTTTTGCGCGTTATTCGTCCGCTGCGCGAAGTAGTTCTTACAATAATTGGTTGCCGTGTTGGCGGTAACACGTTACTTTTTCGGTAACGTAGTAACGCACTCGTTACTTTTTTTCAAAAAGAGTGGTGCGTAACCTACTTACGTTACTTATTTCGAGTAACGTGTAACGCAGATTACGTTACCCGTTACTTTTTCTTCCCACGACTTAAAAAAATTACACCTTCCATCTTTGTTCGTGTTTCTAGGCGCAAAAGCCATGTGAATTTCTTAGTTGTTTTTTTCTTGCGTTTTTCTCTCGAGTTTTTCAGGTTAAAAATTGAAAAAGAGAAATTAATTCTGTTCAGTTTCTGGATGGCTATAATGCTTTTTTGAAATATGGCGCTTATGCATACATGTAACGCCGAAACAGTAAAATGCGTTATTTCGTAATTAAGAAAGTAGCGTAAAAGTAATTTGCGTTACTTTTTATCGGTAACGGTAACGCGTTCCTATTATATGCAACTAACGAGTAACGCATTTCGTTACTTTTTTTAGTAACGCCGAAAGCACTGTTTGGTTGTCGAAGAAAGAAGCAATAATTTGGGCTTTTGGAAGCGTCTACGTCTATAAAACAACATAAATCTAATCTAAAGTGCACCTACATACACCGTAATTTAACGCAAGAAAGGGAAAATTAGCAGTGTTGGAACTAACGCGTTACAAGTGACGACGTTACTGGTAACGCGTTAGCTTTTGACTGACGTACTACCGTACTCCTTAGAATCCCAAATGGCAGACGAGTCAAGTAATGTCCTTATTATTTTACGATATCTCCTATCAATTTACGTCACCCGTTACCTGTTACGATTGATTAAAAAAATGGCCACATGATTGTTTGAAAGCAAAATAATGTTTATCCTGTACACTACGTAAAAGTGGCAAAGTGGCAAAGAAACTCTAACAGAGCTATGCATAAGCGGCGTCATTTCAAACTCCTTCGGAAGACACTTTTAACGTTTCCACGACCAAAAGGTGCGAAATTATCGCTTCGCGGAACCTAGGCGTCCTTGGTGCATTCTTTGTGTAGAAGCTGCTAAGATCACCGTCGCCGTACCCTGAAAGAGCAGCCGTCTCGCTGGAAAAAGCACATCCGTTCAGAATGCAACAGTCTGCCGCCGTTCGAAGTATTTTGCCTCAGCTTCCCTAGCTACTCCAGCCGGTCCCATCCTTCTCTTCAAAACAAATATACTACCGCACTGTCAACAAACAGAAAAAAATGAACTCTAAGTTTGGAAGCGTTGACGTTCTCACGCTTTGAACCAAAACAAGTGTGTCAGCGGTGGCCGGGTGCTGACGTGTCGTTAATTGGAAATGCGAGTCGACATTGGTTTGTGAAGGAATAAAATAACGTTTATTTTACCGGATTAAGTTGGATTGCATGATGAGGTCTATTTCGCGTCCGTTACGTGGCGTGCATCCGGTCGTCCTTTTTCAGAGCGGTTTCTTCTTCCCGGGCAGGTGCTATGGGCAGGGTTCGGTTCTCCGAATCGCGCTCGCGAAGCATCACGTGTTCGAGGATGTACATTGCACATTCTGCCGAGGCCAGACAAACAAGATTGGCTAGCTAGCTTAACGTGTTGAGGCCCTCAACATGTTCAGCTAGCCCATCTTGTTTGTCTGGCCTCGGCATGAATGTGTAATGTTTATCCTTGAACACGTGATGCTTCTGAGTGCGATCCGGACAACTGTAATGTAGTACATTACAGTTGTCCGAATCGCGCTCGCGAAGCATCACGTGTTCGAGGACATACATTACACATCCTGCTGACAGTGAATATTTTATTAGCCTGATCAATGCAATGTGAATTTCTTCGTTAGTATTTTTGGCGTTATTGAAAATATTGAATTTTTATTATCGCGTGTTGTTTTGAATTGTCTATTTATATTGTTGGTTGCTGGCTTGTGCTATTTGTGCGAGTTTCCAACTTATAATTGCGATCAGTACCCAATCCTCTACTGTAATGCTACGGCGCTGCAAAGTACAAATAAATAAATAAATAAATAATCACTCTGAACAAGTGCATTTTTGCCGAAGTTTATAGAGGCGGTTTGTTATATATAAACAGCTGTCATATACTGCCAGTGAAACACAAAGTAACGACAACTAGCTTAAAAGTACCGTCCGTTAGTCATGGCAAGTAACGACACCGGTATTTCGTTAAATTTGCAAAATGGTAACGGAGCTCTGTAACGCGCCAGCTTTTTCCAAGCAAACGAGTAACGCTATTTCGTTACTTATTTTCGGTAACGGGCACAACACTGAAAATTCAGTAACGTTCAGTGAAGAGCCGGGCCTTTTTTTACTGCTCTTCTTGAGGTCAAAACGAGTATGGAATAATCAAGGCCTGCGCCCTAAAATTTGACGTTATCGCAGCGAGGCCAAGCGAAGACGCATGATTGGACACGAATGCCGCGTCAGCGTTCGGCTGGACCTCGTGACCAATCAACGCGTCGAAGGACGCTCAGCGTCGGGCTCGGGTCCAATCTGCTGAGATGGCGCAATCCGAGTGTGATGACGTCACGTGGAAGAGGCTGTTCACGGGCTTTGATTGTTCTAGGCGGTGTTAGATCGGCCCGCATCAAAAACCGACGAGCAATTTGGAGAAGGTTCAAAAGCAGAAGCAGCCGATCAGGGACACGATATTTCTACGTGACCACGTTACTGCAATCTACGTAGAGACCTCGGCGAATGAGAAAGCTAAAAATATATTTATTACACAAAAACAGCGCGGCGGTTTTGACCACAACGTAAGCACGTGTATGATCTCATTATCAGTGTCACAGCGCAGGCTGGTTTTTAAGGCGAAAGCCTTAAGGCCCATTCACACAGTTGCAACCGAGTACGACCGAGAGAAACGAGACCTGTTGATTTCTTAGGACGAGAGAACACACTGGCACGCTGGCGCCATCTATGCGGTGACCCTGAACCGCATTTCACAAGATCAAAGGTTTTGCAGGATTTCCGAGGTTAAGTGTGCGTAATACCTAAGAGAAAGGCTCGCTTATAACGTTAACAAAAGTTTTTCGAGCCAAGAAAGAAAGGATAATGAGCGAGAGAAAGAGAAAATATGCCGGACCCCAAGTTTACACTGCTACCCAATAGATGGCGCCACGTGTGTTCTCTCGTCGTAAGAGATATTAAGAGGTCCCAAGGCACAAGGTTCTAAGAGGTCGCAAGTGTGTGAACGGGCCTTTATATGTCTCATCGTTCAGCCGACTTTCAAAGTCCTTGAGCGAAAACACGTCGGCGACACGAAAGGTACTAAAACTTTTACGTGACCGCTCAGACGAATTGGAGGCAATGTAATTAAGAAGAATGACAAGGCTAATTAAGAGGAATCAAAGTGAATTAGGAGGGATTAAAATGAATTAAGGTAATTAAAGAAAGTAAAAGTAATCAATCGGAAATTAGAAGAACTATAAAGCGAATTAAGAGTGATTAAGAAAGTAAAGTAATCAATCGGAATTAAGAAGGACTATAAAGCGAATTAAGAGGAATCAAAGTGAATTGAGAGGAATTAGAGTGAATTAAGAGGAATTAAAGAGAAGTAAGAGTAATCAAAGCTAATTAAGGAGGACGACAAAGCTAATTGAGAGGAATTAAAGTGAATTAAGAGTAATTAAAGTGAATTAAAGCGAATTAAGTGGATGACTAAGCGAATAAGTGGATGACTAAGCGAATTAAGATGATGACTCAGCACTTTGAGAAGGATGACTCAGCACATTAAGAGGGGTGTCTGCCTTTAATGCATCGGCGCTTGGGCTTCCGCCTTCAAGACGTCTTAAAGAGAACGTAAAAAAAAACAACATGCGATTTATTATATTCTTTTTTAAAGGGTTTGCGTTTTGCGCTTTGAAAGGCCGTGAGGAACATGACCGTTTGCTTCAACCACTTAAAAAAAGAAAGAAAAAACAGACTACTGTAAAGTTCCGAGAAATTCCGTAAAATCCATCTAAAATTGAGAAAAATTGGGTGACAATAAGGAGTGGGCTAACATTCGGTGTGCAATCAAGGAAAGTTGAACGAATGCTATTTTTAGATCATATGTTTCTGTCGAACTTGTCATCGCGGCGAGGAGCAATGAAGCAAAGATGACTTTACTTCCTGGTCAGCAATGCTCGCTTATATCCCGACAAAGCTAACAGATGCATTTACGCCAAGATCATCATTGATCCGAACGCCACGATTACTAAGAGTGGGCTATCTTTCGGTGTTCAAAAGTAAATAGCAAATCAAGTCGAAAAATAAGGGTGGGAATTACCTTTCGGGGTGGGAATCTCTCGGGATTTTACGGTACGTTTATTCCTATATATGTGCTATTTTAGTTTTTACTTCAAGTCCTAAACCAGCTGGCCCAAATTTATTTAGTTAACAAAATCAGCACCTCAAAGGGAAAAAAAGAAGAAAAGAGACAAAGCAACTTAATGTAAGCCCGTAATTTGTTAGTGTGCAGTGCGATGACCGAAAAAGTGCACAAATGAGGCGCTGATCGAAGTAGACCGCCTAAAAAACTAGAGATGTGAGTTAAAGGTAACGACCACTTTTAAATGCTTTCTTGAAATCTCCTCGTAACACTAATGCAGCACGATTTGACAGCCCGAAAACAACGCGTTTAGTTTTATTGATTTGTTCAAAGGGCTTAGACTCTTTCACAGTGTTAGAAAGAGCTAACAAAACTTAGCGGCTACTAACTATTTTTACCAGTACAATTATCAAGACAATAACACTGTTTAGCTACACTACTCACTACCACAAGCCGAAATTAAGCTGCCCTTCTTTAGTGACGTCTCTGTAAAACCTTCGTTTCTCTGCGCTTTGCTGGTTACCAATATTCTTTAAACATGCCTGTCAAAAAACACGTACGCAACGTAACCATGTCTAAGTATTTCTCTTGCTAAAATTCTACCCCGAAAACAAACCCGAATTATTATTATTATTATTATTTATTTTTACTTCACAAGTGCACAAACAAGATGACAGAACCCCCAAAACAATGCTATGTTTCGTGTTAGTTTTTTTTTCCAACAGGTCGGTCGCCTGTTCCCATAAAGAGAAAAAAAAGTCGACTTAGTTGAGTTTTTACCCGGGAGATGGCGCCACGCTTCGCGAACGCGAGTCTCCGCGTGCCGCCGTTCGACCCCACTGGTCTTTCGCCCAACGGCCGTGCCTTCCAGGCGGCATTTCCAAAGACGGGCGGCTCGAATAATTCCTGTACCGCCCTTCCGCCATCCAATTCATCGGTATAAAAAATATAGTAGTAATAGTAGTAAAACGTATTTATTGGCAGAGAGAGATGACGCAGATCATCGCCGAAGCCGCGAAGCTCTACGTGCCGGCGGTGTTTTAGGAACCCGGCCAGTCTTAAAAATCTTCCATATGACGATGGAGATGAGAGGGTGAAGGGGTGACTGAGCTAAGGAGGTCTCAGACCCTGAGGTCCCCACGAGATACGTAGTCAGTCAATAGCCACTTTCAAAAGTGCGCGCCGTCGAGTAGCTGCGGCGGCGATTATCCGAGCTCCGCCATGTTTGATCACGTGCACCGAGCGCGTATTGGACACGAGTGTGACGTCAGCGTTCGGCGAAGACTCGGACCCAATCACACGCTTCGTGCACTAGAAACGGCGACCGCCTATGTTGCTCGATGGAGTTTTGAAAAGGCTTTATTTCAACGGGACTAATTAGTTCTTCACCTTCCTACCTTTTGTTATTTTAAGCTTCAGGCCGTATCCTAAAATCTTTCTAAACCTGCGATTATGCATAAATTCATTTCCAGTTGTCTCTCTCCTTACAAAGTACACGCTATCACTTTTCTACCTTTTTTTTAAAGTAATTATTGAATAACTTCTTATATTATTTTTGCATTCATGTGGAACGCACGAGCATATTTATTAATTTTTTAATTAAATTTTGGTCTTAGAGGCACGTGGTTGGGGCCTGTCGTGGCCGAGGACGCATTTACGGGCGATAACCTGATAACACTATCGGTGTGTCACTATAGGCGCTCTTGCGGGTTATCTAATGTTTGATTGACTGCTGGCTGACTCGCAACAGGAACTTTGTATGCTGGCACAGGCTTCGTCACGCTTTTATGCATTTTGCCTCTGTCTCCCATCCGGATATACACTCAAGGAGAATTTAATAATAAATGTAACAAAACAGACAGCACGCCCAGCTTTCCCGATATAACTAAGGCTAGTCTCTCACCATGAAACGCAGTTGATAACTTGCGGACTTCATTATTCTGTTTTACAAATACGTTTTTTGTTTTCCTTCTCCTTCAATTACGCATGACTCAAAGTACAGGGTGTCACAAACAAAAAAATTTACAGGGTTCTTTTTTACCGCAAAAATAGACTAGGCATCGCCGAACGCACATTCTCCGCCCAAAGGTAGCGCTAGAGGTCACAACCAGATGCCAAAGTTTCAGCCCGAACGGACCCCTTATTAAAAAGTTATAAGTGATTTTCTGAAAATTTCAATCGCAGAATGGAGCCCATTTTTGCCCGTTTTCGGTTTCTGGTGCCATAGAGCCTCATGTATTCGAAAACTTCGTCGGCCACCATTTTCCCATTGAAGTTTTCAGAAAATCACTTATAACTTTTGAATAAGGGATCGGATCGGGCTGAAACTTGGCATCTGGTTGTGACCTCCAGCGCTACCTTTGGGCGGAGAATGAGCGTTCATCGATGCCTAGTTTATTTTTGCGGTAAAAAAACCGTGTTCGTGTAAATGTTTTTTTTTTGTGACACCCTGTACTTGCTTTTAGGCACCCCCAGGCTTAATCGATTCACTCGACAGTTTCCCGAACAAACTGGCCGTTTCATATTCAGTCTAAGAAACTGGGTGAATTATATTGACGAGACTGACCCGAATCATTAACAGAATTCGCCTGTTGCTCCGTGCCGCTCTGTTCCGCACAGCAGCAGAGTGAACTCAAAAACGCCATTTTTGTCCCGCGAACACTTTTTCGCCTGTATGTTGGTTGTCGTAACTTATTAGAAAAAGTATCGAGATAGTTTTAAAAAAACAAGTGAGCGAAGGAAAAAAAAAGAGGATTTCGAGTAGCAAACACTTTTTCATGATTGTTGCGCTCTTGCGGTAAGTGCTTGGAAAGAATCATGGTGCCCAACTGACCATTTCAATGAGTTTAGAAATTGGAAGGGGGGGGGGGGAGAGGTGGTATCTCTACTCACTGTCCGAATCCGCTGGAACGCGAACGCCAGCATTCGGCGTTCAAACGCCTTCGAAGAGTGAGTGAAGAACAGTGGCAGCTAGCCTTGCACCTACCCACTAATCAGTCAAATCAGAGCTCTGCTCTCTGCCGTCCCCGCGCGCTCCGATCTCCTCCTCTTCCTCACTTTCTACCCGCATGACCGCCTTCTGCGCCCCGCCATAGCCTCCTCTTGCAGCACAGTGCATCAAAGAGCCATTTCTCGGAGCACCTGGACGTCAGCGCACAGATTTTGCAGCGGCGATAACCCGAAACACCCTTGTTCGCTTGGGAGGAGCGTGTTTCGGCGTCTCGCCGCAGCGGGGCGCCAGTCACGTGGCTCTTCTCTCATCCGTTGTCTGCCGCTCCACCTTTTCCATTTCGGCGGCCGCTTCTCGTGGCGATCTGCCAGGCTTTGTCAGTACCGAGGAGGCCATGGGTAGTATACGCGCCGTGAGCATGCGCGGTAGCTCTTCTCTTCGGAATATCAGACGCCGCCCCGCATGCGTATAGACAACTGGGTGACTCGGCATTTTTCGCCCGGTTGTAGGGGTTGGACAGGCGCATAGCCCCTGCAACTCAAGAAACTGAAGGCGTGGCGAAACGGTAGCATCTTACTAACGCTCCTTAGTCAATAGAATTGCAGCTTTAGCCCACAAAAATACATAAGAACGAATAAAGTAGTACCAAGCGAGAACATAATAAACAACTCCATGCGCTTCTCATACTGCCATTGGCGATAATAAACGCTTCGTGATAGAGAGGCCTCGCTGAAGACGGAAGCATGGGCCAGCTTCTAAACAACTACACTCGTTTCCGCCTCAAGAACCACCGTAAGAACGTCCGGCTCCTCGCGCAGTAAATACTAATTTCCCTGTACGTAGATAATTAAAGATATGTTAACTTCTGAGACGTATCACGCTTCAAACGCCAAAAATCATCGCTTCTTCCTCCGACAACCAAATCTCGTAAGAACTATTTCGCGCGGCGTACAAACAATGCGTAAAACTCCTTTTTTTTTCTCTCGAGGCGAAAACGAGTGTAGATGGTTTCGTTGAGAGTCGGCAGGTATAGCCGTGCTCCAAGTGGCTTTTTCCAGAGGGTAGAAGAAGCCAGCGGTTGCGTCATCTTGCGTCGCCTGCTGGTGAGCACCTGCGGAGAAGAATTGTGTCACGAATTAGTCTGTAGCTCTTTCCCGCAGCTGGCGACGGCGGCGGCGGAGTGATTCTCGAGCGGCTGTGTTTAGACACTTTCTTGCGTTCGCGATTGAATTCGTCTGCCGTTCGTACGGATGTTGCGAGTTCATAGCGTATCTTTGAGCCGAAGTACCCCGAGTATTTCTGATACAGAATGGGCTTCGTCAGTTGATTTGCGCGGAAAAACTGTCACCAAGAAGAACCGCCACGAAGAGCCGTCGTAGTCAATTTCCCCGCTAAATTTAGCGGGTAAATTACCATGACGTGACCACGTCAATTGATCGCAACTCACAGGACGTCAATATTTGAGAGGCAGTAGCTTCACGGTCTCAGTCACCGTGATCAAGCTACTGTAATAATTGTAATTCCAGCCACCATACGGCGACAACCAGCCCGAGAAGAGGTTATTTTAGTTATCGACTTTCAAATCGAAACCTCGCGTATACTACACGACCCTCGTAGATCGAAAATGGGGGCAGCGGAAGCCAACTGTGTCAAAGGAATCATGAAACCATTTGTTCTACCTTCGCCTAAATACTACTTAGAATCAGTCCCTAACGTTAAGAACTGAATGAACCTGCCTTAGTTTTCCTTTCTAGGCAAGGGCAGTCGCCAAAAAATATTCGAGAAATATGAGCATCGTTCATCTCCTTAACTCGGAGCCAGAGCAAGAGGCCACGTGGCCTGGTGCCTATCCTATGCTGCGAACGTTAATCATAGCCACGCGTTGGGGTCGGCAAAGTAGAAAACGCGGGCCGAGCTCCAGGCATTGTTAGGGTTAGGCTCTTCTCATAATCGCAGGGGTTGGACCCGAGCCACTACCCGAGTGTCCGCCGAGGCATCCATTGTTACGAGCAAAAGTCGAGTGCTCACGCAGCTCTCGAGTTCAAACCACGAGCCGAGCTCGACTGTCATCAGGCGGGTGGTTTCGATGCCACAATTACGTCATCGAGCTTTGCGAAGGCGAGACTGAAAGAAAGAGTCCCCTTTATTCTCTCAATTTCATCGCGACAAAGAAGTTTCTGAATCAGCGGGAATCAGTGCGAGTATACTTGGGCCAGACCAGGATCAGTACAGTACGCCTCTGCAAAGTCATTAACATTCCAGCCCGATGTCGTTTCATGGCCATTTTAATGCATCGCGGCTCGGTGCACGAGATGGAGCGAAAACTCACGCTGCAGATCTTAAGCGCCGTTCACACTCTTGCAGCCGAATACGACCGAGAGAGACCAGACCGGTTTTTAGGACCGGATGCGCTACAGCGGAGCTCGTCCTAAGAGATCGCACAGAGGCTTAAAACCGGTTTTGTCTCTCTCGGTCGATCTCGGTCGCACTCGGTCGCAAGAGTGTGAACGGGCCTTTTAGGGGAAAAAAGCACGCTCGGCGGCGTCGCCTCTGTCGCCAATTTATTTATTTATTTATTTATTTCAATACCCAGCAATACGTAACTGGAACGGAAGCAAT